>JAJQKJ010001331.1:0-45000 GCA_029574335.1 Rana kukunoris | reverse complement strand
AGGAGAGTAAAGGGTCCAATCGGGTCCACCTGAAAAAAATAAAAACAAAAAACAGACAGGTGGACCAGATTGGACTGCTAGTGTGAAAGGGGCCCAACAGTGCACAGGACAGCATTGGATTTCTGGTAAGATCAACAGGTATTAATTGATATTATACACATACAAAAAGTATAACAATTTACTGTATTAGACCAAAAGGGAGCAAACAGAAGTTCAGCCTCTGATTTTACATATACTTTAATACTAATACTACCAAGTATCGTGACCCTAGAGCAGAAGGTGGAAAATGTATTTTGGGAAACAAAGAGTTAAACTTTAGCTGAACTTCAAATCTAATTATATTTTGCGGCCAGTGCCTTGTCCATAATTAGCAACCCCTGACCGCCTTCCTTTACAATTGGGAATGTTGGGTGTTCCTGGCCACCTCTTGCTCCCTTTGCACATGAATAGTTTGATCAGATCAGTTTTTCTAGTGGACCTGATCGGACTGTCCACTCAGCCCCATGGACCGGACAGTGTAAATGGTCTGCAAAAAAAAGGGGATGGAGATCCAACCTTCTCTGTCTTGGTGGATCAGATTGGGGTGGGGGAGGGGTTGGGGGGTAGCCAGGTGTAAACGGACAACGGAGTCAGTTTACTCCCAGCCACCCATAGAATGGACTTTGCATAAACTGAGCAAATATGGATGATTCATCTGCCTGCTCTGCTCTAAAATCAGCAGGGGGCAAGAGGACAGATCCCCTGCTGATCGTAATAGAATGCGCCCTGTGTGAAAGGGGCCTTAAAAGTGATAGCGATAAACCGAGTTTATTTTAAGCACTTCAGCTGATCCAATAATTTCCTGTGTGTTTCTGTTTAGGCTGGTGTCATGACAACTGCCCACAGATTTCAGGGTTAATTATTTCGCTCCAGGCACTCCCCTGCTCCTCCCTACCTTTCTTTTCTCCAGTGACTGCACTGTCATCCCTTTCCTGTGAAAACTGAAAGTTTGGGAGGCAGCCCTAAGAGGAGGATCCAGCAAGAACTAGGATACAAATTGTAACAATAGTTTACCGGGAAATGTTTTTTTTTGCACAATAAAATTTACACACACACACACACACACACACACACACACACACACGCTATTGCGGGTTTTCCCGCATACGATTGGAATTTCAGGAGGAGACTGACCAGCTCCGGGCGGCTGCGGCACAGGAGGCAGGACTGTGACCGATGATCTTTTACTTCTCCAATGTTGTTCAGGTAGATCGCCCCTCTTTAAAGCAGGCCATACATGGTCAAATTTAAAAAAAATGTTCTTTTCAAAATCAGAAAGTTCTTTTTTTGTGATCCGATGATGCCACCATTGATTTACGAAATTCGGCCGACCAAGCCTTCATGTTGCTACAGAAAATAATTTTCATGGCCGGGAATATTTTTTTTTCTCTGGAAATTTTCTTTTCTTGCACATGCACGTTTTTTTCCCTATTACATTTCTCACACGATTCTCCCATCATGGATTAGAAAATGGAAATTTTTCGAAAAACAAAACTAACATGACCGATTCCTCAGGAAAAAAAAAAATTAAATCGGCCGTTGCTGCAGCCCATTAACGGTGCAAATTTTGTACGAAAATTCTTTGATAAGAATTTTCTTAGTTTGAAATTCGAACCGTGTATGACCAGCTTAAGTTTGCCTACCCCTGGCCTAGACCGTTCTATCTGAACTCCTAATCCTCCCTCCTCCCCACCATCTGAAACCTTGCAAGACATGTCATAATTCCCAGAAGGCCAAGGCCGGGTTCACACCTATGTGAATTGGTTGCGGCTTACACCGCATCCAATTTGCATAACATAATACATTGATTTTAAACGAGGCTGGTTCACATATGTACGAAGCATTCGCACTGCGCATTGCCGAAAAAACATGTGTGTTTTCTAGGCATTCCGGTGTGGCTCAGGTGCAAATTCAGGCCCATTATGGGCACGCATCTGATTCGCACAGGTGTTAGTTTCTCTTTATGATTTCGCTCATTCACCTCAATACACTTGCCCCTCTCCCCCTTTCAGGTCTCCAAATTCGCAGCTAAAACAGAGATGATCTGCTGAACACTTCTCTTATGTCTCTGCAGAGATAAGAGCTGAAATTCACACTGCATAAGTGTGAATCTAGCCTGAAGGACCATTCACAAAAGGCAGGGCAGCTTCCGCATACGCAATGGGAAGTCACAATGCGCCACAGCTAGCTTTCCACAATTATTTTGTCTAGGGTTGTCCCGATACCGATACCAGTATCGGTATCGGTATCAATACCGAGTATTTGCGGGAGTACTCCCGCAAATACCCCCGATACCTAACTAGAATACTTGCCCTCCCCCCGCTGCATACCGCAAAGCCGCCGCATACCGCCGCGTTAATCCCCCTGCATTACAGCGCGCATTACAAGCTTTCGTTTGAATACTTGTAATGCCCGCCGCGCCATGTATAGACACTCCCCCTTGCTCAGGATTGGACGGACATGGCTGCATCTGTGGGGGGGACATGGCTGCAATATATGTGGGGGGACATGGCTGCAATATATGTGGGGGGACATGGCTGCAATATATGTGGGGGGACATGGCTGCAATATATGTGGGGGGACATGGCTGCAATATATGTGGGGGGACATGGCTGCAATATATGTGGGGGGACATGGCTGCAATATATGTGGGGGGACATGGCTGCAATATATGTGGGGGGACATGGCTGCAATATATGTGGGGGGACATGGCTGCATTTGAGGACATATTTAAAAAAAGTATCGGTATTCGGTATCGACGACTACTTGAAAAAAAGTATCGGTACTTGTACTCGGTCCTAAAAAAGAGGCATCGGGACAACCCTAATTTTGTCAATGGGGGCTCAAAAACCGACAAAGAACTGGCCAAAGTGAAGGCAGCATTGGGTCCCTGGACAGGCGAGTGCGTTTATTAAAAGTCAGCAGCTACAGAATTTGTAGCTGCTGGCTTCATTTTTTATTTATTTTCCCCCCCAAACAAGGTGAACAAAAACTTTTTTTGATAAGGATTCTTTGCTTTTTCATAATGCTGTGACTGCTTGGCTACATTGACACCTTTATATACTGTATTTATTGGCGTATAACACTCACTTTTTAACCCTGAAAATAGAGGGTAAACTGTGCCTGTGTCTTATACGCAGGGGGCTGTGGAATTTTTTTTCCCCTGAAACTTCCATCTTAAAGTTGGGTTGCGTGTTATACGCTGATAAATATGATGGTTTATTGTATTCTCTTCAAGCAAACACATGCAAGGTTTCAGGCTTTGTATAATTTGAATTAGGGGCAGGTATCGTTTCTAAAAAGACTTTTGTTCCTGCATTTGGGCATGACCCTGCCAAGGTCAAGTATGTGATTTTTTAATGTTGCCGTTACCACGTCTACGTCTTCGGTATTAAGTGACACCACAGAAGAAATCAGCTGCCACGATGTCAAAACCACACAATGGTTCATGTATATCAGAGAAGCGGCTAGAAACCAAAATAACTTCAATTAACTTTAATAACAACCAATTTTCAAACTATGTTTCAGAAAGAAAGCAATACTTAAATGCAGCTCGGGAATACATACACAAATTAAAGTAGCACATCTGACGGACTTTTACTTTACCCAATACTTTATCTTTCAGGTCTCTCACTTTAAAAAAAAAAAAACACATTACAGACATTGGGAACGTGGTATTAAACCCCAAACCAAAATTGCATATATATTGCATATATATATTGCATATATATATTGCAGCTTACCAATCATTCAATGTTTTGGCTGCATTTGTTTTCTTCTTTAGCCCCCCCCCCCCCCCCAATCAGTTCACACCTGCTGCTATGGCCAGTAACATACCCCCTGTATTAGAGTGCCCCCACTCTGGATGAAGGAGCGCAGGTGCACATTTGGACAGCAGTATTGTCAGTCGGTGGGGGAGGGGGGGTCCATGCACTAGCAGATTTAGATACACTAACAAATTAAAGCCAAATTCCAGCTCACATTGCAGTTACACAAGTAGTTGTAGCAACAGTCTGTTTTTGGATAAATATTTTACATAAATAAAAGGAGATTATAAGCCCCCCCCCGTTAGTAGTAAACTGTTGATCTCAACCCTCTAAATGCTATATCTGAACAGCTTGTTCTCAAAAAAAAAAAAAAAAAAAAAGACTAATACTGGCTGGATCACCAAATGAAAATGCCAAAAAATATGTATTTATGCAATAGAATAAAGGTTTGCTTATGGGTTTAATACCACTTTAATGCTATAGCGTATAAAGACTTGAGAAAATTACATTCCTCCAACCTTGTGACAACAGGCTGAAGAAGGTCCTTTACTGTTCCAGTATGTACACCTGTGCATAAAACTAGATTCATAGACATGTAGTTTGGAAATAATTTGCATTTGGGTTTAATACCGCTTTAAGTAGCTGAAGTATCAATGCTCCATTGAGTAGAATGGTCTCACCGTCATGTAGAGAGATGGGACTTGCAATTTCTGAATTTACGACTCTATGAACAAAAATTACATGTCTGTCACACATAGCCAGGCTCAATTCAAGTTTGACAGGGAAGATGAACTCCTAAATTTTGTGTGTTTAGGGTGGGGGTTGTGGACCCCCCAAAAAAAATTGGATATAGAGATTGTGTGTGTGTGTATATATATATATATATATATATATATATATATATATATATATATATATATATATATATATATATACACATACATACATACATATACACACATATACACACACACACACACACACACACACACACATACCCACACTATATCTCTCGCTATCTATTTTTTTTTTATATTTAAAAAAAAGGGGGGGGGGGGGGAGAGACAGACATCCAACTGATTTTGGAAACCTGACCAAATAAAAAAAAAACTGTTCATTTCTGATTAGGCGTTTCCTATCGGTTTACATGCAGGACTGAATCTAATTACATTTGTAAAACTGATGGTAAATTACTGGGTTTGTCCCCAACAGACTTTAGGGTTAAAACCAAACAGTATTGAAAAAAAAAATTCCATGCAATCTGCTCTTTGTAATGAGTTTAGTGCTTTACTAGGCAAAAAAAAAAAAAAAATTCCAAATGCACATTCTGCCAAATCCTCATTTAGTATTATTGCTTCCTGGGTCAACTCCCTGCTCACTGTACAGAGCTATGGTACAAGTTCACCATCTAAAAAAAAAAAAAAAAAAAAAAAAAAAAAGGGGGGGGGGGGGGGGGGGGGAGAATGAGGCTGTACAAAAGGACAGGCTTTTAGTAGGTAAAACAAAGCATGGATTTCAACTGTATATTGAATGCTTTCCCTGGAATTTCTCTTTAACGCTGGAGTTTAATAAAACAAAAAAAATCTTGCTTTAGTTGCACAAAATTAGGCATAAGCTAATGGAAATTTGGGCTGGTACAACAATGACTGGCCAAGTTTTGATCCGTGTGTGGCCCTCTGAGTTCAGCATAAGCTGATCGTTAAATTAACTTCTGTTAAATGAACCTGCTGGAAAACTTGACGATAGCAGCTGCGGATGCTGATCAGTGTAGAATGACCACAGAGAGACCCGCTGTCAGAACACACTGCCCTGGTAGGGAGGATTCCTCCATCCCCCTTGCTTGTATGTATATAGGATCCAGCTGTCCGGTCCGGTTTTATGTCAGATCTGCAGCTCCAAATCAGCCGAGAGAAGTGCTGATTGGAGCTGCAGCCATCTTGCGACACCTTGGAAGCCACTATTGCCTATGTTCCAGCATGATGCTGGACAGCTGTACTTTCGCCAACAGTGATCCTATGGAGGTCTATATGGGTTTATGACAAGCATTTTTATTGTCTTTTATACTTTGATAAATCTCCACACCTAGGCGCCCTCTTGTGTTTGTTTTCTATATGTGGATTAGAATCTTAAAACCTAATCTGATAGGAGCTGGGTCTAGTCAGTGCAATAGCTTATTAATCATCTTTGGTTTTCATACAGAGCTGCACAGACCTGGCTACTGTTGTGGTTACCATCCCCACACCTTCTCTCCCCCCACTCATGCTTACAGGGACATTCCCTGTTTTTTGGGAATGCCACCCGATCTTTGGGAAGGCTGGCATTGCAAAATGGAGCCACAGAGCGTGGGACAAGTCAGAGAAGCTGCTGGCCATGCCCTCTCACCATCTTCCTTAAGAAAGTTGTTGTCTACTGGAATATCGTTCTGGCACCCTATACCTGGGTTAGGAACTTATTTTTTTGGAGCATTCCAATGCCAAATTTTGGTCCTTAATGTACCGACTAGTAGGCAAGGGTTTGAGAAGACTAAGGGGCAATGCTATCGCAATGGCCCAGCAGACAGGCCTTTCCCCAGTATAAGGTTTTAGGGGTCATTTTTCTGGAAATAAGCATTTATGTACTTCATTTTGCCACGATTTCAAATATTGTTTGAGTGATTACTGGAGTTTCCATTTCTTTGAAATAATTATTCATTATTTCAAAGAAATGGAAACCCCAGTAATCACTCAAAAAAAAAAAAAAAAAAAAACACACAAACAATGAAAAATGCAGACGCACAAGTGTGAACCTTGCTTAGAGGATACGTAGACTTGTAAGAGGGCAATGCATTTGCCACCTGCCTAGCCTCAAGATCTTGACATTATGCTTTGGATGATTCCACTTCTAGTTTGCTGCAGTGAATGAACTTCAAGTCTTCTACAGGTAGAAGGGAACTCTAAGATCCAACTGAAACGAACTACTCGTACCAAGTACGCACATCAGGAACGGGGGAGCAGTGCGAAGGAGCAGCCGTTCGCCTGATACGCACTCCACCCCAGCAGGGGTGAATGCTTCTGGTGAGTGGGGACCCATAAGGGGGAGCACCGGACCCACTGCGAAAAACACCTGATGTACTTTTATGATCACCTACTCACATAGGTGCACCTTGAACTATACAACACTTCAACCATTGTGTCTGAACTTATGTTATATGGACTTTTGCAATTATCTGCACTTATAACCAGGGTGCCTGTTTACACATACAGGTCACCCCTCTAGAGGTGCATATACAGATTCCTATTGCAATTAGGGGACCTATGATCCATAAGGACTGGTCTCGATTACCAACAATTTGTGTTGGCTCTAACCATTTATTAACATCTGATGTGCATATTGTACCTGTTTTTCCTATTATTATAGAGTCTAGCATCACTGTTTACATTTGAACATACTAGTGGCCACTATTATTATTAACACTTTCAGGTGTATTTTACCTTGCATTTCTACTCAGGTAGCCACTGCCACCAACCTTTTTAGCATGGGAGAGGTGGCCCCAGTAGAGTCCATCCACCCATTGATAGGTTGTGATGCTGGGCTAGCTGTTCACCCCAATCAGCGACAGCGCCATCACCCCCACCACCTTTCACTTTTTCATATTATACTCCCTTAGGGGAGATATACATATGGGGGGGGGGCTGCAGTCGCATATACACACTTTACTCTAGTCCACATTTATACTATCCTAAGCGCAGTTTACCCCTTCACAGTTGTTATTATAGCTCACTCTAGAATCTAAACGATGACCGTTTCACAATCCAACCCACAGGTCCCATTATCTCAGACTTTCTGGACAAAATTTAACGCCCCCGAATATTATCTGCTCAATTGAAGGATTAAAAAAAAAATTCTCCCTTTTCAGAAACTGAAATCACCAAAGCCATATAGATTCCCTTCCTAATAACAAAGCTCCTGGACCTGATGGCCTCACCGGAGATTATTATAAAGCATTCAAACTGGAACTAGTCCCCTATTTAGCGAGTATTTTTAATCAAGCTGCCTCCTCGTCCTTTCCCCCCCCCCCCCCATCGGAGATGCTCATGGCTATGATTGTAGCGTTGCCGAAGCCCGGGAAGGACCCAGACATCCCCCAGAATTTTAGGCCCATTTCACTGCTTGAAAAAAAAAATGGAAAAAAAAACCCCCCGCTAAACCAGATAGGGTGGAAGTGCTGCTAGTACCAAATATAGATACGTATATTGGAAGAACTTGGAAAAAGGGGGTGAGGTACAGCGCAAAACCAAAAGAAGTGAAAATGATGATACCGGGCGGTGTGTCACTTCCGGTATTTCGGCTCTGGGTGAATGGAGAAGCAAGATTTGATTGTTGTACCATTTCCAGTAAAGATTGTCCGGGAGAGGACAAAGCAGAAGAAGAAGATTCCGCCTCTTCAGGATATGAAAGGAAGTGTGATTCTCTTTCCTTTCTCATGAACCTGGAGTAAAATTCAGAAATTGGGATATTCATCCCCTCCGACCAATGGGGATTAGAAGCAACTCCAGCCTATAGTCGTTTGGGTGACTTTAAACAAACCCGGTGTGCAGTTTGACCGCAGGTGTGGTCAGGTGGTCTGGTAAGGAGACTATATTTTCTGACACTCGGGTGTATCCTTGGTGGAAGGTGGTGCCAAGCTCTTTGAACATCTCTTTGGAAGACTCCTTATAGCTCACTCTCACACGGATATTTTTTATACATTTGGAAATATTTATGGACTTTTTATTGTGTCATATTTATTTATTTTGATGTGTATGCTATTATGTTTTTTTTGGTATAATTCTAGGTTTCACTTATCTTTGTTATATTCAATTTATCATTTCACGGTATACACTTGTCATTTCATATTTTATGTATTAACCAATTGTGCTCTTCTGATTGGTCCATTACTGTTCACTCACCTTTTTTATATTTTTGATATCACCATTTCACTGCTTAACAATGATTTGAAATTATATGCCAAGCTCCTCGCCAATAGATTGGTCCAGGTGTATCAATGACGGCAAAAGGTCCACCAATCGAGGTTCACAAAGGGCCGACAAACATCTGATGCCAGTAGGCGTCCAATTAATATCGTGCACCTAGCCAATCAAACAAAGATGCCTTCTCTGCTCCTTCCTTTGGATGCAGAGAAGGCATTTGACAGGATCCATTGGGATTACTTGGCCAAAGTGCTTTCCAAATTTGGGCTTGAGGGCAGAATATACTCGGCTATTATGGCACTTTACACGGCGCCGTCGTCCCAGGTGTATATGTCGGGGATGCTTTCCAAGGCATTCAACATCTCCAATGGAACCCGCCAGGGGTGCCCACTGTCCCCTCTTATATTTAATCTCCTTATGGAACCCTTGGCAACTTATATACGTTCCCACCCCCGGATAAGTGGCTTCACGGTTTGAGGCGTACAACATACCATAAGCTCCTTTGCGGATGACATCATTCTGATGCTCAACAATGTTGAGTCCTCTCTGGCTTCGGCTCACCAGGCACTGCAACTATTTGACAGTGTCATACTATAAAGTCAATGAAACCAAATCACATATTTTAAGACTGGGAATCCCTGCCCAAACTAAACAGGCCCTTAGTACGAGATTTCCCTTTACATGGAAGGAGAAAGGTATATCATACCTAGGTATAACTCTCACATCTACAACCTCTGAGTTGGTAAGGGAAAACGACACCCCATTTTTGCAATTGTTACATACCAAATTAGAGGCTCTGGCAAAATTTTAACTATCCTGGTCGGGACGATTGACCACCTTTAACCACATGCCGACCGCCCACTGTCATGCGGCGGGACGGTGGCGCTGCTGGGCGAGAGCCCGTAGCTATACGTCCGCGATCACCGCTGGGCACGCGCGCTTGTTCGTTACAGAGCGGGGAACGGGAGCTATGTGTGTAAACACATAACTCTCGTTCCTGTCAGCAGGGGAAACGCTGATCTTCTGTTCATACAATGTATGAACAGAAGATCAGCGATTTCCCCTAGTGAGTCCACCCCCCCATACAGTCAGAACACACCCAGGAACACACTTAACCCCTTCACTGCCAATGGCATTTTTATAGTAATCCAATGCATTTTTAGAGCATTGATCGCTATAAAAATGCCAATGGTCCCAAAAATGTGTCAAAATTGTCTGATGTGTCCGCCATAATGTCTCGGTACTGAAAAAAAAAAAAAAAAAAAAAAAAAAAAAAAAAAGCTGAGCCCTGCCATTACTAGTAAAAAATAAATATTAATAAAAATGCCATAAAACGACCCCCTTTTTTGTAAACCCTATAAATTTTGCACAAACCAATTAAATGCTAATTGCGATTTTTTTATGAACAATATGTAGAAGAAGAATACGTATCGGCCTAAACTGAGGGAAAAAAAAACATTTTATATATTTTTTGGGGATATTATAGCAAAATGTAAAAAAAATATTGCATTTTTTTCAAAATAGTCGCTCTAATTTTGTTAGAGGTGAACAAATACCACCAAAAGAAAGCTCTATTTGTGGGGAAAACAAAAAAAGGACGCCAATTTTGTTTGGGAGCCACATCGCACAAATTGTCAGTTAAAGCGACGCAGTGCCGAATCACAAAAAGTGCTCTGGTCATTGGGCAGCAATATGGTCCGGGGGTTAAGTGGTTAAAATGCAAATCCTCCCACAACTACTATACGCCTTTAGAACTCTGCCCAATCTATTCTCAATACATTTCTTTAGGGGGGTAAACGGGCGCGATGTGCATTCCGCAAAATTATTAAACATAGGAGGGCGGGAGGTATAGGCCATGCCCATATGAAGGATTACTACACAGCCTCAATCTTAACCCAGCTGAAGGGCTGGTTTTCTTGCTCCATTCCATCCCTGTGGGCTATTCTTGAATGACAGCAGATCCCAGGCCGCAATCTCTATAATTATCTCATTACAAGCAACCTCCGCTCGAACCCTTCCCCGGACACTGGACCGACTATAAGAGCATCTATTGATGCATGGCGTATACAAACTTTACAAGCTTCCCCACAGTATACACTTACCCCACTGAAATTCCCGCTGATTGCTCTATCCTTTCTTATATCCGATATCTCTATAGCAGGCTGGGCCTCTGGGGGGGGGGGGGGGGGGGGGACTGGTCTTGAGGGACTTATATGTGGGACTTATATGTGGGACCTGCACTTAATACATTTAGAGCTCTCCAATTGGAGTTCTCTATATCCACGACTGAATACTTTATATATGTGCAAAATTCACACCTATTGCAACAACAATCCAGCCTATATACTTTCCTCCCGTGGCATATAGCTCAATATTACTTAACAAAATGCACAAATATCAAAGGCATATCATTATTCTACTCCTACCTACAGGATGAATTAGCATTCACCAAGTCCTCCGACATGCAAGCCTGGGAGGGAGAATTCAATGTAGTATATTCATCCGATCAGTGGCAGACGGCCCTAAGGGTAACATACTCCTCCACTAAATCTTTGGGAACTATTCCAAAAAAAAATCTTATCAAGATGGTATCTCACCCCATTCAGATTGTCCAAGATCACGAAGGGCATTTCCCCCGGGTGTTAGAGTGAATGTGGGGAAACAGGCACGCTGTTCCATATTCTATGGTCCTGCCCCGCTACAATGCAATACTGCCAGCTAATCCAAAACCTCATAGCACAGATCCCTTAACACTCGAGGAAGCTTCTATCCCACATCCTCCTAGCTGCTAGGTTGGCCTTGGTCAGACATTGGAAGACCATTCCGCATCCTACACTATCTGAAGTTATCCAAATAATCCTTACCCATGGTTCATATGAACAACTATTTGCCTCCGGGATAGGTAAATATACTGAGCACCCTGGAACAAATGGTATAAGGTTCATTTCAGGTCTAGCCCTCCATGAGTTCGTTTTTGCTTGACACACGACAGATATATTGCCCACTGTAAAGGGTGATTGACTGCGTTTATTGTTTCCAACGCCTAGTTCTGGTCTGCTAGTCTGTTTTTGTTTCTGTTATTTTAGTTGCATTGTCTCATTTTAGTTATTTCAAGTCCGTTAATAAAATATTACCATGATTCTACATAAGACCTGGCCCCTCAGGTGGGGGGGGTTGCAGGAACCCAATTATTCCCATCTGCTATGTATACTATAGTATTGTGTGGATAAGCCGTTTCTATACCTTGTGACCCGTTTCACTGATATGTTTCCTTTTTATTTATTTTAGTGTCATTTATGTTTAAAACTGCTAAAACTAATAAAAAAACTATTGGAAATAAAATAAAATGCATGTACTGATTTTCTAAACACCAGGACATTACCAGACGGAGTAACTCTAGAAGTTTACAAGCTATAAATAGATTGGGATTAAAGGAATGTCGATCTTTCCCACACAGCAGGTCACTCCTCTTGTTGGGATTTGACATTCACATCAGGGTCACCACATTAGTATGCTCTACTCTAGAATGCCCATACTGGCCTCTCATTTGTTTACAATGAAAATGTAGGCTAATCGTCCACATATAATGTACACCAAGCCTTTTATCTTAGCTGTAAATGTGAGCAAGGCTCTGCTGTCTCCAGATCACATCAGTGCATCTATCACACTTCGTGCTGTACTGCAATATGACGAAATGCAAGTGTGTAATGCCAGATCAACAAAAGGTATTTGTTGGTTGGCTGTCCCTGCATTCAGTAGTTTCTCAGTAACAGACTCATAATAACCAGGCAGCCAAGAAATTTTAAGTCCAAATCAGAACTCCCTATCTAAATACATGTTCCAGGTCAGCACAGGTTTGAAAATGGAACTCAAGGCAAAAACAGAAATAAATAAAAAAAAAAAAATATATACAAAAAAAAATAAAAAAAAAAATATATACAAATTTGATGTGTCACACACACACACACACTTTACTTATAAAAGGATTTTTTAATTATGTACAGCCAATCTTGATTTATACACATCTGCCACACAGCACAGCAAGGCGACATTTTTCTAATTTCAGCAAGGAACCTTCAGGTCTCACCTCTCCAGCCTGTTAAGCTGGTCACACACACTAGCAGAATTTAAAATTTGCCACTTTTCATTGAGAGAATTTTTTATTTTTTTTCCCCGATTCATTAGTGGAATCAAATTAATGTTTTCAACCACAGCGGCAAAAAAAATGCAGAGGATGAAGGATGGATATATTCCCCCCAACTGTCAATTCATTCCAAAAATCAAAAATTTTAAACAGCAAACAAAATCTTTAACTATTTTCAAATGACATTTAAATGTACTGCATATTTTTGTTAAAAATTCTAGTAGTCTATACCCAGCCTTAGCCTGTTCACGGGGCAATAAATTAGCCTCACCGTCTCTGATAAGTGAACAGGGAGGTGGCAAAGCAACAATAAAGCTGAAGCAGGATGTAGAAGAGTGATAGTCCCAGCTGTGTAAATCACAGGACCAGCTGTACAGAATCTGAAGACCTTTGGCATGTAAACCGTAACCATGTATTTCAAATATGTATTTAGCTGGAGGTCCACTTTAAACATCTTAATAACTTGACCACTGGGCACTTAAACCCCCTTAATAACCAGACCAATTTTCAGCTTTCGGTGCTCTCACAGTTTGAATGACAATAACTCAGTCATACAACACTGTAACCAAATGAAATGTTTGTCCTTTTTTTTCCCACAAATAGAGCTTTCTTTTGGTGGTATTTGATCACCTCTGCGGTTTTTTTTTTGTTGCTATAAATGAAAAAAAGAACAACAACATTTTGCAAAAAATAAATTTTTCTTCATTTCTATTAAAAATTACTTTTTTGCAAAATGTTATAGAAATGAAGAAAAATTACTTTTTTGCAAAATGTTATCTTCATAAATTTGGCCTAAAATGTATACTGCTACATATCTTTGGTAAAAAAAAAAAAAAAAAAAAAAAACTTGGATATTATTTAGTCTGGGTGAAAGTTATGGGGTCTACAAGCTATGGTACCAATTACTGAAAATTGATAAATTTCATCACACCTGATGTATTGACAGCCTCTTTTTCCATCAAATTTTCATATTATTAGGTTATTTTTCACACACAGCATATGCATACCACAAATTACACCCCAAAACACATTCTGCTATTCCTCCCAAGTATGGCGATACCACATGTGAGACTTTTACACAGGGTGGCCACATACAGAGAGCACCCAGGCCAATTCTGACATTTCTCTCCTACATGTAAAAATCATCATTTATTTGCTAGAAAATTACATAGAACCCCAAAACATTATATAAAGATACCTCACGTGTGTGGTTTGAACACCGTTTTCATATGTGGGTGGGACTTGCGTATGCGTTCGCTTCTGCATGCAAGCTGACAGGGGCGCTGTATGGCCAGAGTATGGCCAGAGTATGGCCAGCTGAGTATTGCCCAGTATTGCAGAGTATTGCAGCAGGGATGGCTGAGCAGGGAGGGATGGATCTGTGACTACATTTGTCACAGATCCAGCCCGCAGCACTGGCGCTGCCATCCGCTCCCTCCCCTCTCCTCTCACACTGTACCGATCGGTACAGAGAGAGGAGGGAGGAACCGGCGTCAGCACATGACGCCGCTTTGTTTACAAGTGGTCGCTCCGTCATTGGACAGAGCGATCACGTGGTAAACCGCCGCTATCAGCGGCGATTCACCGTGATCCGTAATGTGCCGGACCCGGCGCTCACGGATGTTCCCGTGTGCGCGCCCCAGGGGGCGCACGATTCTAAGAGGCTGTTAATTAACGGCCACTTAGAATTAAGCAATCGCCCTGTAGCCGTACTTTCGCTATAGGGCGGTTGCAAAGTGGTTAAAATTGATAATTACTTTACAACCACTTTATGCTACATATAAGCCTATATTAAAGGCGTACCTATAGCTACCCAGGATATCTCCTAAACAGTTTAGGATATCCCCTGCATGTGCCAATGTCATCGGCACATGCGCACTGGGGCAAACTAAAGCAATGGCACCTATGTGCCTTTGCTTCAGTCCATGTGCCATTACAGGCGGTTCCTACGCACATGCTATGCATACTAGTTTATTATGCCTTTGTCTTGAAGGTTCCCCCCCCCCCCTTCTTTGGGTTTACAACAACTTTAATTAATTCCAAAATCAAAATGTTTAAAGCAAACAAAATCTTCAAACTATTTTCGGATGTACTGCAAATTTTCATAAGAATTTCTGTTTAAAAATTCTACTAGTCTATACCCAGCCTGTTCGCAAGGCAATGAATTAACATCAGCACCCCAAATGATGATCGTTTGATCGAAACGCGTCGGTTTTTGCTGACTCCACTGCTAGACTTTACATGGTCTGCTGAAATGTGAGTGTAACGATTTGTATCTTGAATATCACAGTAAAGATTTTAAACGGCATCACACTATGTATGCATTTGTTTTTCCTCTCCTCACTGTTGCACTCTGAGCTCTTTGGATCCTGTGTAAAGAGCCTACGGTCCCCGTATGTTGGTTCTGGTACTATTTTTGGCTTCCATCTACCATATGAGGAGTTGACCAGCATTGAAATTCCATCCCTCTCTTGCCATTAGAAGGTTTGCTGTCCGGATATCATCATATACACACTTTAGTGGCTCATTAAGTTTATGCTTAGTTGAGTCCACGCTTTCCGGTAAGCCTCCCAATTTCTCTTTGGTGGTGGATCTGCTATCAACACTATTTTCATTTATTGTCACGTTCATTTGGATTGAGAATCAATTTTGAGACTCATCCCTTAGAATTTTCATATTTAGACAGCGACTCAAATGTTAATCCTTCTGTTTAACTCCTGAATGATTTCTAGGTACAAATCCCAGATGTTTTCATGGAAGATGCTGTGATCTATCTGCAAACTGCTTTATTGCTTACTGTTAGTAAGAATAGACTTATCACTCTGCTTTATTTTGGACATATGATTTATTAAATGTTTTTTATTAAAAATTATTTTGAGGCAATTGATTCTCATACAGATAGATAGATATGTATGTACTTTTACACAAATCTTTACACTTTACAGGTAGAAAACTCATAAAGGGGGCATTTGATTAAGAAATATGTTAAAATATGGATGATCTGGGCATAATGAGTTCCTTCTGCCCCCTGGTTTAAATGGCAACCTCACAGGCTCAATTTTTACTGTAATTACTGATTTAAAATGTTAGCGTTTGCCCTCCAGCTAAATGGCTAACTACATATTTGAAATACATGTATGGTTACAGTTTAAATGCCAAAGGACTTTAGATTCTGTACAGCTGGTCCTGTGATTTACACAGCTGAGACTATCACTCTACATCCTGCTTCAACATTATTGCTTCTTTGCCACCTCCCTGTTCACTGAACAGAGATGGTGATGTTAATTCATTTGATAACAAAAGAAAAGTGTAGCGCTAAAGTTATGTGAAAATTAACCATATCACGCAATGAAGCATCATATAAACATATAAAGTGAAAAAACTATAGAACACATAAATCATTATATAAATGTGTAACCTAATGCTCAAAAAAGTTCTTATCTCTAAAATAGGGATTTGTTTCTCCAAGTAAGAAGAACCAGGCTTAAATAAATATTTAGTAATACTGTTGTCTTCTTCCTTTTCCTCTGCCAACCACAACATACACCACAGCTTCTAGTTGATCTCGTTAGCAGACAAATGTCATTTATTTGTGGCTAATCCAAACTGCTACTTCACCATGTAAAACTAGGAATATAACAAGCAGCACTATGATTGCTGGAAATAAAATAAGTTAGTCATCTACACAGTACCCTCGGCTTAATTCTGACCTCAAATATAAACAGATGATAGATAGAGCTATATATTACTATTTTTTTTTCTATATGTATATATAAAAAAAACAGAATCTTTGGCTCAAGGCCATAGTATATGAGATTGAATAATAGTAAGTAGAGTATTTTGTAAAAAAAAAAAATGCTTTTAGAAATGGAATTGTTAAAGTTATTTTTTTTAATTAAAATTACCATGCATAGTTGAGTTGCTTAACCTTGTTTCCATGTCCTATGCACCGGGGAAAGAAAAGAAAAGAAAAAAAAAAGAGAAAAAGAAAATCACTTTCAAGGCACTATGAAAGCGCTGCCCATTCATTGCAATGGGCAGGGTGTTCCGGGAGCGCCAAATACAGCCCTCCCAACCGGCCCCAAAGATACTGCTTGCAGGACGTTTGCCAACGTCCTACAAATGCAACCGCCCCAGTATTAAAAGGCGGTTTTGAAAGTAGCCTAATGAGCGTTTGCAGGCAACAGTGAAGCATGATGGAGATTCCTTGAAAGTTTGGGGCTGCATTTCTGCAAATGCAGTTGGAGATTTGGTCAGGATCAATGATGTCCTCAATGCTGAGAAATAAAGCCAGATACTTAGCCATCAGGGAGGAGTGTGACCCAAATTTAGCTACAGGAGGACAATGACCTCAAACATACAGCCAATGTGTCATTAAGAAAAAGAATTCCTGGGAGTGGTACTGTAGTTTGCCCCCCCCCCCCCAAAGAGCCTTGATCTCAACGTCATTGTATCGATCTGGGATTACATAAAGAGACAGAGGGATTTGAGGCAGCCTACATCCACAGAAGATCTGTGGTTAATTCTACAATATGTTTGGAACAACCTACCTGATGAGTTCCTCCAAAAAACGATGTGCAAGTGTACCTAAAATAAATTGATGCAGTTTTAAAAAGGCAAAAGGGTAGTTACATCAATTATTTGATTTCTCTATTGGTTTACTTTCCATTTTGTTAACTTATAAAAAATAAAACCATTAATGTGGTTCTTAAGGTTCAAGGTTTTTTTTCTGAGTGCAAACCCCCCCCCCCCCCACGCACACACTTACCTGAGCCCCACCTTGATCAAGGAATGTGCAGAAGCTCTCCTGATTCTCTCCACATTGGCTCACACAGCAGCACCAAAGTCATTGGCTATCAATCACAGCCAGTGAGCCAATGAGGAGAGAGCAGGGTGGGGCAGAGTTGCACTGTGTGTGAATATGAGTGAGCCTTAGGTTTGCCATTGGAGGCACTCGTCAAAGGGGGGGGGGAACCAGGATCGAAAAAGAATAAGATCGGGGCTTCTCTGTACAAAATCATTGCACAGAGCAGGTAAGTAGAACATGTTTGTGGAAAGGGGGGGGGTGGCTACCGCGTAACTGGATGGACGCGTGATCACATAGCTCTGCTCCAGACATGGGAACCGACAGCTTTTGGGATGACATCGCCAGCTAAAAACACCTCCAATGCCTGTCTAAAGGGTGCTGCATCATCCACCAAATGACCCTCAAAATGGAAAGAAGGGGTTCAGCCAAAGAAACTAAAAGACTTCTTCCTGGTGAAGGGCAACGATCCTCTCCAAAATGGCGCCGGAGACACCTCTCCATCCTCCTTCTGCAGCTCGCAGTCCACAGCAACCAGTACCGGATCACAAGCAGGCCCTGCGCAGCACTCTCTGGATGCATCAACCCCTCTTTCCCGCAGCCCTGCAAAATCAAAGCCTCATTTGGAGCAAGACGTCCGACAGGTAAGCACAGGCCATGACTCTCTGGAGGACACAAGGGAATTCGTGGATCCATTTACTGCATTCCCCACCTCTGGCAAACCTGTGTCTGAGAGGGTGGACCACAGAGAAAAAAGGGGGACTTTGCATCATCCCACAACACATTAATTGATGCCTATACCGATCACTTAGAGGAACTTACATGGCTCAGGGCCAAGGTCACTGACCTCGAGGACAGGTCACAAAGAAATAAAGATCCAGGGGGTACCCGAGACCATACTCCCTGCACAACTTTATCAATACGCTTTGCGATCTTATAAAACAGTTTCTAACATCCGTACCCGAGTCTGAAATGCATGTTGACCGCATCCATAGATTACCAAAACCGTCCCAGATAACATACCCCAAGATGTCCGGATGCAGGTACATTTCTACCATGTTAAAAAAGGAACAGCTCATGAACATTTTTTTTTTTTTTTTTTTAACAAACAAGGAAGACGGATGGATTTTCCCACACTTTGGGGAGATATGTACTTTGTCTTGACTTCAGAAAGAATTCATGAAACCCTTTTCTTGAAAAATTATACACGCTGAGTAAAAGAATATTACTCGCCACATTTAAAAAAAAAAAAAAAAAAGTAAAAATGCCAAAAAGTCATTATGGTCAAAAAGTAAAAAAAAGCCACTGAGAAATATGTATTCCAGGAAAACTTTACATCATAAAACCCACGCAACCAGAACCACACATTTTTTTCTTAACGTTATAACATGAAGCACACAAGAATACAGGTTTATGGTCACCGCTGACTTTATCAGCAGAATTATCATTTTTCCTGGAGACAACATACTGCACATTTAAAGAGCTACAAGCAGTGGTGACTTTATTCTGACGGGGTGGCAAACCAACGCCAACCTCCCCACATGGGAGAGGAGCGGGAATGCAGAGATCCCCCACCCCCCATTGGAGGGTTGTTTTCAGGGAATGCGGCAGTGATCAGAGGTCTCCTTAGCTTAGGAAGGAGGCAGACATGGATCCTCATGCTGGGGACATTGCTTCTCCTCCTGGCCGAACAGGAGGGGGGTCCTGACTGAGACCTGATTGCCTGGGAGTCCTAAGAAAAACCCATGCATTTAGTGCCCTGTATGTATATGGGTGGCCGGACGGATTGACGGGGGAGGGGTTGTCCCCCGTGCGCCCCCCATGGACAGGCCACCACTGTGTACAAAGCATTTTAAATCAAAGGCTAAGTTCAGTCCCTTTCAGATGGAGCCAAATATGTCCAAGTGAACCCGCCTGCTCAGTGTGGAATCTCTCTGCTGAACACCACTGAGCAGGCGGATGACAGGTGTGTGCGAGACACAGCCCTCTGTTCTCTTTAGGGCCGCCTGTCCATTTTGATCCAATCCCATGGATGTGGAAGCCAAAGTCCCCAGCTATCATTCATATATACGCATACCAGGGACAAGTTAGGCAGGAGCCAAATTAACCTACCTCTTTGGAGTGTGGGGGGAAACTGGAGTACCCAGAGGAAACCCACGCAGGCACAGAGAGAACATGCAAACACCAGCCAGGTAGTGTCAATATTCCAATTATAGTTATATCCAAGTTCATAGCTAGTGAATATCAATAATTTTCCAGTTCCAGGGCAAAAGACAGTCCACATTAATAATGTGAGTGTGGTATTCCCGTACTACCAAAGAGGGGGAGGGGGATACTGCTGCAGCACTGGAGGTGATCACAGAGCCTGAAATTATAAGGTAAGAAGATAATGCTGAGCTGTATAGGGTGGGGATAAATGACAAGGTGCACCTAAATAGGTGTAAGTAGTGATAAATCAATCAAAAAATCAGATGTACATGAAATAAATGCATCCAAGAAAGGTGAAAAGATAAATAAATGTGTCCTAGAAAGGTGAACTCTGAAAGTGAAAAGGCACTCAAAAATAAATAAAATCCAAAAGTGAAAAACTGTGTAATAAAGTGCTGAAAACGAGCTGTAAACATGCAAACGTGCACTGCTGACAAAAACAGTCCTCCAAGATGTGGCCACCAAATGACAAAGGTAGCTACAAATACAAAAATGTCCACAAAGAACGTCTTAGTGCTGATGCACAGACAACAACTGGTTAAAAGCAAATCGGTGCTGAATTGCCAACGTGAAGTGCCTTAATTAGAAAAGATTCCTGTATCCCATGTGATTGGCGATAAGGGTGTCCCCTTAGCTTACTGCTGTAAGGTAACAGCATGTATAGAGATCTCTCTGGATAGATCTGGCATATACTCTGGCCGTTTCTGAATATGGCGACTCCTAGTGTGAAGTGTCCTCTGTCTGAAGAGAATCTCCCTATGGGACCCCCGGCTGGTATAACAGCAGTTAGTCTCCCAGCAGAGAGATGGATATGCCAATTGTGTAGTATGTATAACAAATGTTTATTAGCATAGACAACGAATAAGGGTACTCACATAGATAACTTAAAAGAAGGCATATAAAACGAATACCTGACTCGCACATGTCACCTCCGGTTTCTTGAATATGGACATCAAAAAATGTCAGCCATGTTTTTAGGCATTCCAGCTTTTTTTTTTTACTTATCTGAATGCAGCCTATTGTTTTATAATGGGTCTCTACACGCATTTTAGTCAAATCTAAGGTTGCTGCTGTTCTGTTCTTAATACTTTTCTTGTTATTAAAGCAGAGGTTCACCTTAAAAACATTTATGTCAGACCAACTTCCTTATACTTGTAACAAGTACAGTCCGCAATTATTTTTTTAGGCTGTACGTACCTTGTAATCTATCTTTGCAACCCAGCTTCCGGGTGCTTCTCCCCGCAGAAGTAGGCGTTTCTCTGCTGAAGAGGAATGTCATCTGCGCCGTATAGAGCCGACTCACAGCTCTGCATGTCTGGCTTCTTTCGGAAATGCTGTGACTCGTGCGTGCCTGCGCAATACGGGAGGCAGGGCCTTATCCGCTGGGGGGGGGGGGGACGTCAATTATCTGGGCGACCTCCCAGATGACATTCCTCCTCGGCAAAGAAACGGCTACTCCCACGGGGAGAAGCACCCAGAAGCCGGGTTGCAAAGATATATTACATCAATCCCATGACTAAGTCTTTTATGACGAAACATGTTGGGCGTGGCTGTGCGGCAATCATTTGAAATGAACGTGTGACGTTTTAAGGCCGATCAAGGAAGCAAAGATCCAGGAAGGAACAGAGGGGAGGTGGTGAGCGATCAGTTGACACCTTGGGCCTGCTGTGACCAATATACTAGTTTTTTTGGTTCATCTCTGAATGAGTGTTTGCTGTGCAGTGTATTGCTCTATTTTTTGAGATTCATACGAGTGCTATATTTGAAGATTTAAGTGAGTTATTAAACTGATTTTACGGTACCACGCTATTTTGAGCACTTATTTTATTTACATGCAGAGCTTTCTGGCAGTGAATTGGTTGGAACTGGGATTATCTGCTATACCTACCAGTGAGGTCTTTTTGTACACGTTTACACGCCGAACACGAGTGTAAAGGCAATTTGAGTTGGTGAGTTTTGCATCTGAAGGGAGAAGATTTACCAACACCGGGTGTGGTGGAAGATTGGAAGCTATTTTTTTCACAAACCTACTTGATGTGATATATGGACTTATATTAAAATTAAAATTTAAAGACATTTATATATTTTTTGAAATTTGTGCACATATTCACTTTTGTCACATGGTGATGTTTATGGACATTAACATTATTTTTGAATACCTGTAAAAACAGATATTTCATCTTACATTGTTTACAGCGCTGCTTATATTTTATTACACAAATTTTTGGGGTTTTAGAATAGGTTTTTCACAGTTAAATTTTTTTTTTAAAGGAGCTGCTTCACTCTTTTGCCAATTTGATTAACACTGTATGTTCATAAGCGTAGTGGTGGAAACACAGAAATGGGGATTCATCTTTGTTACCATTATTTACAGGTCAGCTAAATTCACTGCTATTTTCTAAATGGCAGAAAATACAAGCAGTAGTAAATCTACATAGTCTTGTTTAGACAGGAACATGATGAAGACAGATCACTGTTTATACCTCCCAGAATAATCTGTTGCGTTTATCTACAGAACCATTTCAGAGCATTACTGTGAAAACACAACAGTTCAATTACATATTCTATTTTTCCTAGTACAACTGCAGAATTAGGGTAGCTGAGAAACAACAATGAATGGCAAAATGAAAATCAGACTCCACCCCGGGAAGGTAAAAGCAAAGTTAAACACAAAACACACATATATATATATATATATATATATATATATATATATATATATATATATATATATATATATAGTGACAGGAAGTCAGGTAAATCTGTGGGTGTTGTCACAGACGGGAGATACATTTCTGCCTTGTTTAGACAATGCACCAATTGCCATTAGGTGTCGGCTGCAGAAATAGCCAGAAAGGTTTAGGGCGTTGGAAAACTTCAGCCATTCAGGATGAAGCAAATTAAGGCCTCTATAAGACATCCAAAGGACGACTACGGATTGCTGCATCCTGAGGCTTTTTGAATTAAGGAGCAGTCAAAAAGACTTCTGAAGAGGTGATTTTGATCACACAGAAAAATCAACAAAGACTATTGTTTTTCTGCTGTAGGACCAGCAGTGTCTTCCCAGCAGTAGTCTGCGCCAGACTCCATAGGGAGGTTCCTGTGTTGTGAAGGTAGATGCCCCAAGTGGCAAGGGTTTATTTTATGTTTTGATGCTTGCACTTGTATCCAGCAATATGAAAGAATAAACCATATCCTTTGTTTTCAACCATCCTCAACTGCCTTTCTGTATAATTCAGTGTGTAGTGAACCCATCCAGGGGGTCACACACACCCGCTACCGAGCTAATCCCTCACAATATATATTGCAGCTTACCAATCCTTAGATGTGGTGGGTGCACTGGTGACCTGGCCAGTAACATCTCCTGTATTAAAGTGCCTCTACTCTGGATGAAAGACCACAGGAGGCACCGCTGGACAGCAGCATTGTAAGACTGGGGGGGGGGGGTGAGTGTTAAACATACTAGCAGATTTAGATAAACAAATTGAAGCAAAACACCAGCTCAAGCTGCAGTTACACAAGCAGGTATACAACCCCCCCCCCCCCCTTCTATTTGGGATAAAAGTTTTCACATGGTAAATTGTTTTTGTCACACTTTTTTCAAAATCATACTTACCTAGGTGGATGCAACATCAGCCCAATGCTGCATCGGTTCCCCACCAGCTTTAAGACTGAAAACAGAGTGATCAAAAATCGTTCATCGCTTAGTTCTCAGAGCTTTGCGAGTATAGAGTGGGCGACCATCAGTCACCCGCTCCCTGTTCTGCCCCCCTGCACTCACTGGAGCTCTGGGCTGTGGAGGGGGCGGGAGCGGCTGGCTCAGCCTCTCAGCAGTTCAGGATTGTCGGTGGATCCTGACTGTCACAATATTTCACCAACCTGGTTCGGCTCTGACTTCTGCCTGCTCTCTGCTGAAAACAGGTCATAGGAGTGTAGAACAATCGGCACTCCTATGAGCCACAGGAGAAGTACAGCCAAACAAGCTTTGGCTGTACTTCTCCTTTAACTGATACATTTGCAGGAGAGCTTGCTCTGTTGGAAAACAAAAATTAGCTTACTGGCTGGATTACCTAATGAAATTAAAGAAAATAAAACCCCCCAAAAAACAAATGCAGCCATCAAATCTAAGAATTAGTAATCTACAATATAATAAATGTTTTTCTTTTGGGTTTAATACCAATTTAAAGTAGAAGGAAAAAGTAAACAAATCTTCTTTAAAATTCCCACTACCCCCCATTACACCACATACATTTCTGCATAAATTGTGGTCATGGGATCATAGAGCTCCATCTCTGCTGTGTAATGCGGAGAGCCAACAACATGGTTGAGCAGGGACGTCAACCACAGGTGCTGTAGGCATTGTCGGAGCAGAGTTTCTTTCCAAAAGTCTCCGCAGTCAGCCAGAGATTTGTGGTCACATGAAAAAAAAAAAATAATAATAATTTACAGTGTTTATGCTAAAATGTATGGCAGTATGTATTTTACACATGTGTTAAGGCCCACCTGGCAAAAGGCCGCATACATGCGTACGGTCGGTGCCAAGCTGTTAAAGTAGATATATTGTTTAGCTCACTCACATTTGACCTTGACCGTAATGGCACATCAAGAATTGCAATTCACTATTTGGCACACATTCAGATCTAAATTCAGTATGACTAAATAGGTTACATGAAAATGAATGTGTATCTGAACCCCCACTTTGTGAAAAAAAATCCATTCAGTTTAAAATAAAAACGAAAGGCAAAATATGCATGTATACATATACAAAACAGAGGGTGGGGAGAAGAAACAGCAGTACACTGAACTTCCCAGTGAATAGTGACTGTAGGAAGGGGGGGGGGGGCTGGACATGAAATAAATCATAATGCACAAGAAGCAATAAGCAGTGATAGATTGTTTAATGGACTTGACCAATGTCATCAACCTAGCTACAGCCATAGTACCAAGTACTGCTGCAGATACAGCAAAACAGTGAAAAATAAAGTTCAGAAAGGATATGATGGCTACTAACAGTGCCTTATCAAAACTCTCATGGCGCGTACACACGGTCGTTTTTTGCAATGAAAAAAAAAAGTTTTTTTTTTTAAAACGTCATTTAAATTGATCGTGTGTGGGCAAAACGTTGTTTTTTGTCTTCAAAAAAACGACCAAAAAAAAATTCCAACATGCTTGAATTTTTTGTGTAGTTTTTCAAAACGTCGTTGTTTGTTTCACAAAACGTCACTGTGTGTAGCAAAAAAGTTGTTTAAAACGACGTTTTTCAACCCGCGCATGCCCAGAAGCTAGTTATGAAGCGAGCTTCAATGGAAAAAGAGTGGTGAACGTAACCTCGCTTTTTGTGAAAAAAACGATGGTGTGTATGCAACATCGTCTTTGAAAAGTGACGTTTTAAAAACGTTGTTTTTTTACTTCACAGAAAATGGCGTTTTTTTTTCCATCACAAAAAATGCACGTGTGTACGCGGCATCAGTTGCTACCAAACCAGAACTACCAGTCCTGGAAATTTAAACCGAAGATGCCTCTGATAGAGCGTATGCTGGGGGTATTCCTGGGAAAACTCTAATAACTCTGTGCTGATATTTCACCAAAGTCCCCCAATGGCGCTGCTAAAAAATAACTACAGACACCGTCCACTGCCCTACTGCAACCACCCATATTTTAGTACATTTGGGAGGCACACCCTAATACAATAGGCTGCACACATCTATGGAGGGTACACGCAAGTGTAGACCAGACCAAATACACCTACAGATGCACGGACAGAGAGAAGACCAGTTCACACCACATGCAGACCAGTGCATTTTTTCTGCATAAAAAAAATACAAAACAAAACAAAAAAAAAAAAACACATATGGGAGGTAGGTTATATATTTCACACCAGTGCTTGGGGGGGGGGGGTGGAGGGGAGATGCACTGGACTGCATCTAAAATGTGCATACAGAAAAGCATCTAGAATGCATCTAGGCTGTGTTTATATGGTGTGAACACTCCCAAAGATCAAAAATTTCAAAGCAATATTTCCCTGGTCAAAGTGTGCACATATGGAAGTGTGAAGGTGCAATACAAAATGTGGGAGGAGCTACAGAAGTACATTAAAAAGTAAACTGTACATAAGTTAGAAAGCTACACCAGACCAGGCTCGTGAAGGAACACAACACATACAGGACTATTCAAGATTCAGCTTAGAAATAGTGCAACACCTACTGTATAAAGTATTAGGGAAGAAATAAAAATACACTCATATGGCAGCACTGCTTCTCGGTTTCCATGACACTTGATGTTCACCCAGATCACGACCTTACATTGGGATACAATATGTTAGTAAAAAAGCAAGGTTATGGATGAATAGAACTGAAACACAAGTGCTAAAAAGTAGGTCACTTGAAGGAAATCTGTTGAATTTATAAAGAAAAATGTATAAACAAGACACGTTGGTCAGTTTAGGAGTTGTTGTAATAAAACAACCAGTTGGCATCCTTATTAGGGTGGGATCACACACACACACACACACACACACTTCCTGTGTTTACCTTTGTGCATGCACAAAGCAGCTGCTCCCAATGTCAGACTGTCAAGTACATCAGCTGAAGGCACCGAGCCAACTGGAGCGGCTCTGTGCCATGCGATTACTGTGATGGCCAATCACAAATATAAAATAAGTGTAGTACATCATTTAGAGTGTCTTGGGGAACTGTGATTATGGTGTTACTACTAGACATGTGCACACTGAAATATTTTGTTTTGGAATTTAATTTTTGTCCAAAAAATAAATTTAGTTACTCCCATTTTTTTTTCTTTTGTTTCGGTAAAAAATGTATTAATCTGAAAATCCAAATTGAGGTTGAATCGGTCATTGAAGGCTTATGGTGACTGTCGAATGATCCAAGAAGATTTGACGAAGCAGTTAAACCGTATGACGCCGCAATCGAACATTTCTGGTCGAATTTTCAGCCTACAAGCTATAGAAGAATTCTAATGTTGTATAACTAGTAATAATTTATAAATTACGGTACTACTAGTCAACCAACATGCAAATTCTTCTATAGCCTATGGGCTAAGCATTTGACCGGAAATGTATTATTCCGGTGTCGTACAGTTTAGCTGCTTGTCAAATCTTCTTAGAACTTCCGACAGACACCTTAAGCCTTCAATGACAGATTCGACGTTTGTATGTTTTTCGCTGCTTTGTTGAATCTTCATCGTTCATGTCAAATGGTCTACCCAAACACTGTCTCCATCATGTCAAATTTTTTCTCTCTATGTAGAATAATCTTGGACTCTATTCGACCACAGATTGCTATTGTCAGCATCATGTTGAATCTATCTATATCAAACTGTTAACGAAAACGTTAAAATGCCACTGACCACCAATGCTGTTGAATTGCTTTGAGAACAAGGGAAGGGGGTGCTGATGTGGCATTCAACACTAGTTTACTTTAAAATGTTACGATATAATGAAATGTACAATATTACTACATAGCTGGCAACTCTTTGGTAACATAAATAAAAAAAAAAAAAAAAAAAGTAGAATATACACAGTAGTAGTCATGAAAATGACCACTGTACTGTTCATAGCACTGAAAATATATAAATGCACTAGTATAATGGTTCTTACTGAAAAATAATAAAAATTAAATATCTAATATACATACCACCTAAAAGACATCTTTATATTTAAAAAAAAGGCATTTGTATGCACAGCGCATTCAAGGTAAAGCACTAAACACTATATCCTGTAACACTGCACTGTGAAGATAGTTTGTGCATTACTATTTTTTTTATTTTCTTTAACTAACAAAGCAAATACTGTATCAGAGTGTGGGTGTAATGGCCAAGACAGCTTCTCATGCATTTCCTGCAATTTACACAGCATTTTCCACAAGGATCTTATTGAGAAATCGTTTTGGCCATTTAAGTAGTATAAACAAAGTATATGGAAAAAATGTTACCCCGTCCCAGCAGAAGGTGACAGAGACTGCATAGTGGAGCAAATACTATTTACATGTCATAATTTGGTGAGCAGAGATGTACATTTCTGGTTTGTCTGAAGAGATGTCCCTGTCTCAGTAAAATATAAATCAGGTCATATGGCAAAAAAAAAAAAAAAAGGGATGGGAGGAGGAATGCTTTTACAATCCCACTGCAGTCTCAGTAGCAACCACCTTTTCTGCTTCAAAATGCACCTACAGTCTTTTCTAAGAAGTCCTAATTCTTAAGTGCAGTAACCCAGAGAAACCAATCTGAAAAATAAAAATTAAAACCTGAATCGTTGTTCAATAAAAAAACATCTTGATGTTTTTAAGAGTAGGAAGTCTTGTTTTCAGGAAACCACATGGATGCCAACAGAGAAAAAAAAAAAAAAAAAAAAACCCCTGAGCATTCCTGATTTTTAATTCAAGTCACCGAAGTCAGGGATGACTAAAAACCCTGCATCCCTTGCCAACCTTCAAACTTAAAAAGGCTGTGCTTCTCTCCAATAGCCACTAGAAGGTGCTGTACACTATACAACTATACCCCTTTGTCTTTTTATTTTTTCCCATTGAATGGCAGAACTTAATTAAGCACTAATTCCTCTGGCTTCTGGGTGCGCCAAGAAAACTTTTGTTAAAAGACACAATCTGGGAGGATTAGTAAGGCTGGGTTCACACTACGATTTTCCCGTCCGTCAGCCGCATACGATTTCAGTTTTGAAAACGTACGGGCCCATACGGGAAAACGCATACATAGACAATGCATTGCAAATCGTATGCACTCAGATGCATCCGGGTGCGTACGATTTGCTGGCAAAAAGTTTTTTTAACAGTACACAAAACCGTGTTCGACCACGGTTTTGAGTCTGTTTTTGAAACCGTATGGCAAACGCATACTTTTTTTTTAACATTAAAGTTAATGGAAAACGCACATATGTGCGGTTCCATACGTATAAACCGTATGCGTTTTTCATCTGCGCATGCACATTTTCAAAACAAGAAAATCTTTATTTATTAAATGACACTAATTCCAAAAACGTATGCGTTTTTTTATCAAAACCGGATGGAACCGTACGCACTTTTGAAACCGTATACGTTTTATAAACGCATATGTTTACGTACGGTTCAATCCGTTTCAGCCGCATACGTTTTTTCATATAAATCGTATGCGGCTGACGGACGGGAAAATCGTAGTGTGAACCCAGCCTAACTGACACTGACATCACTAGTGACACTAATACAGTGATAATACTGTACACCGACACTGTACTAATGACACTGACTGGGAAAGGGTTAACTATGTGCCTAACAAGGTGTAATGTGTGCTGCTTTTACTTTCCAATCTGGCTGTTTTCACTCCCTACCTTTCAGGGAGAAGAAACAGCCAGAATCCTGTTCCTATGCACACATGTATCCAGATATCAGAAGAACATCTCCCTCATTATGGAATTTAGAATGGGTAATAAAGCAGGTGCAAACATAAAAATAGCCAAAAAATGGTTCTGACTCGGTTAGTATAACCAAAGCATCTCTTTGAAAGCAGCTCAACACTCACAAGTCCAAAAAAAATAGAATGGTGTTTTTCTTGATTTCTACATATGCAGTTAATCAAATATAATTAGGTTAAAAGGTAGCCAAAAATGACCATAAAACACATGGTAAGCTCTTATGAGCAAGGCTCTCTTAACCCTCTTGTATTCTATTGTAACTGCATGGTTTCTCTTTAGATCATAAAGCACTGTGCAACCTGCACTATATAAATTATGTATAATAGTAATAAAATTCAATCTAAAGATCATTTCAATATTTGATATATTAAACCTGAGGTTTTGGGATACATATTAGTTGCAATGGTGGGTATCCCAGTAGCTGCAGGTGGTTACTTCTGGTAAACATCGGCCTTGTTGTACCTGCGATAGTCGATGGATACCGCCCTGAGCAGCAGTCTTCTGGTGCTCTAAGAGTTAAGCTGGCCATAGATGAATCAAAAGTTAAGTAGAAAACAGCCAAATTTTAATCTAAAGATTGACTTCTGTCAAAACAGGACTGTTGGAAAACTCTTGTCAGTTCGTTGCTGCAGCCACCGATTAGTGTATTCTGATAGCAGAAACGTTGCAACTGTCAGAATACAACTGCAAACGGAGGAATTTTTTTCCTTCCACCTTGCATATGTGGATGAGGGGATTTGCTTGTTCTTTTTCCAATTGGCCCTCAGGCTGTTCAAAAAAAAAAAATCCACCACACACCCCTCATGAGGCATCTATAGCCAGCATTCCCTGCCACTGAGAAAAAAAGTTGCCCCTTACCCACCATTAACAAGATTCAGTCTTCCCTCTACCAAGGATCCTCAAACTACGGCCCTCCCAGCTGTTGTAGAACTACACATCCCATGAGGCATTGTAACACACTGACATTCACAGACATGAGTAGGCATGATGGGAATTGTAGTTCCTGAACAACTGGAGGGCCGTAGTTTGAAGACCCATGCTCTACACCATTCACAAACTCGTACTACTACACTCCCACAATGCATCACATTCTGTAAATGGAAGGAGAACAGTTGAATTGGGGGGGGGGGGGGAATCTCTTCCACCCGTTCACAGAATGCATTGCAAGACAATAGTAATAGGACTTTTGTGGAAGGTGGTGAAGGCAGAATAGGCAAGTGAGCGGTGCAACTTTTCTCAGTAGCAGCAGCAACTGTTGTTAACTCCAACAGCGTCAGAAGCTTAGGACAATAACTGGAAGATACAGCAGGGAGGATTTTGTACCAGAAGCAGTTGCCTGCAGGACATACACCATTACTTATACCTAATGTGTTTTGTGCTGTACACCAAAAAAAAAAATTCTACAGTAAATCTCAGCTTTTAAATTGAAATACAGTTTGTGCAACTGGAGGAAAGTTTTCCACCTTGAATCTACACAAATGGACACCAGATACACATTAAGTCTCCAAGTGCTCACCAGTCACCACACCGAATGAAAAGTTGTAGTGTTGACAGCTGGCTTGTCACTGTGCAAAGTATTTATCCATCATGATCTCAGAAGAACATTCGCAAGGACAAAACATTTATTGAATTTGATATTGAAGTTTACTATTATTTTCTAGGGCCATGGTGCACAACCAGTGGTTCTCAGGACCCCTGCAGACTGGAGTCTGTTTTTGTATCTAAAATAAACATTGTATAAAATGTATGGCCAGTCTAACAAGAAAGTTGACCACCACTGTTCCCGACTTGTGGAGGTGCATTAAGTCTGCCCCACTCCAATTGGCTCTGAAACACTTTCTGCTGATGATAAGTAACATATCTGCAAATGAGAAAGTATTCGATTAGTTTCAGTTGTCGCCTGGAATTTCAGAAATGTCTCCTTTGCATATCATGAATGGGTTCCTCTGGATCACCAGATGAAAAAAAAAAAAGGGAGCAGAGTGGACAGGTGCACTACAAGAATGTCTGAATGTAAAACCAAAGCACTGAGCTGTTTTGCTCCTCATTTTCTTTTCAACAATTAACCTACATTTTTGACTGAAGCACGCTTTTAGTTTCTAGAGCGGCAGTGGGAGGTGAGCAGTAGCAGCAGCTTTACAAAGCAGAACACTAAACTGAACCTGTCAGAGCAGCTGTTATCCATCACGTTTAAAGCTCCCTCTCAATACCGGAGGCTGCAATGGGCAGAATGGATGATGTTGTGCTTGTTTTAGGGCAAGAAAAGCACTGCATGATGCTGCACTGACGTGCTGCCCTGGAAATAGCATAGATCTTTTTCATCATTACTTGGCTCTACGCAGTGATGTATTTAGGTTTTGTGCTGCCCTAGGCCTGATTAAACTCGTGCACCCCCTAATTGAAGTATGACCTACCCCTTCCTGTCAAGGCCACACCCCTTGTTAAGACCCACCCTGAAATTTGAGTGTGGAAACAAGTTCTGAGGGCATGGGGGGGGGGGGGGCAATGGATTCCCTTAATTTCTGACGCATAAGTGCATCCATGGGAAGGCCCCCCAATATCTATGCGAAAAAATAAAACCTCACAACTCCAATCGCATTCTGAGATCCACCAATCAAAATCTACTCCAGATACCCAAAGCCAAATACAAGTCCAAAGGAGAAAGAAGAAGATTTGCGCTCCAAGGCCCCAGACTATGGAACGCTTTACCAATCAGCATTTGGTTGGAGGAGGAGAATCACTTGGCCTTCAGAAGAAAGATCAAAACTCATCTCTTTTGATGTCAAAGGAGAAAGGAACAACGAGCGCCCAGGGACGATTTAGTTTGCATGTGCTGCGCTATATAAGTTATTCACTCACTCAATTTGCATAGATTTCCTCTCACTTCCTGTTTGGATATGGCTATGGTGGAGGAAGGGAAGGGGAACATATAGCACAGTGAGGAAGGTTTGTGGTCCAGGATGATAGGACAGTCAAAAGAAAGTCCCCCCCCTCACAGTTGTGAATGCCGGATGCCAGAAGCAGTGCGGCAAATTTATTGGGGCGCTAGACTAATTTGCCTAACAGTGTAGTGAAAGCTGGCGGGGACTCTTTTTGTGCTGCCCTAGGCCTGAGCCTTGTTGGCCTAGGCCAGGATACAGCGTTGGCTCTACGTGCACTGAATGTATTTACAGACAGAAGAAGTCTAAAAAGTTTGTAGGGAATGGTCCTACCAAAGTGCCATGAAGCCAATCTACCTTCTCTAATTCTGCACTGAAGGAATGCTCGGCATGAGCATAAACAGGTTGGATGAAGTACAGAGGTTTTTAAAAACTTGACAGCGAGTCTAACCCTTCACCACTATCCTTTTTATGCAGGATTTATAAGGACAGTAGATGAACAGTATAGAAATCACAGATTCTTCGCGACATGAGTTATAGATTGGACAACATTTTACTGATGTATGGTCAAAAACATAAAAAAAAATAATGAACATCCATTACATTTTCCTAATGCTTAGGGGGGTCAAATTGGCAATTGTCTGACTGTAGTGATGGGAATATTTCAAGGAGCAGGGTGGAAAATATTTTCTGAAAGAACAAAAATAATTGTGAATCATACAAGGCACAAAACGAACCTGCTCAATACATTAAGGATTCCATTCAAATAGCAGGTGTGGACAACATTTTAAAAAGGTCCTTCAAATAAAATTAGTTAACTCAATGATGGCAAGATGGAATGCTCCGATCAGGGGCAGACTGATAATCTCCATGGGGCCCCAGGGGCAATAGGAGATTATGGGGGAACACAATATATATATATATATATACACACATACACACACACACATATACACACATATATACATACACACACACACACACACACACACACAGAAAAGGTACTGGAGAGGTGGGCAGCTATAATCTTGTTTTTATTATTTTTTTAAACCCAAAATACAGATTTTTACATACTGTCCCGGGTTTTACTGAGGCTGGCAATCCTGATGGGCACCCTGGTGGCAGGGGGCCCAGGCAGTCCCCGAGTGGTCAGTCCGCCCCTGGCTCTGATAAAAAAAAAAAAAAAATAGAATGTCTGTACAAAGTTCTACTGGCGTATGGCCAACTATTTAATGTATTTTTTTTAAATCGGAAACAAGTTTATTAAAGATCAAATGTTTTACATACATGAGCGTATGGCCACTTTAAAACTCAGAGAGCTTTCTACTTCTTTTCCAGTTTCCTCCCACTATACAAAAATTTAGGTTAACGTGGATTCCATTCAAACTGGCCCATGTATAAGAGTCTGCATTACGGTAAAAGCAACAGTAGATGTGAATGATATATTCCACAAAGCTCTACATGGGTCCTTGGTATTTATTTCTGTTCATTTACATGATTTGCTTACTTGGAAAGCCTGTAAGTACAGTAGGTTAGAAAAAAAAAAGTTCTCCTACATATAATACAACTAATGGGTATGTAATACACACAAACACAGAAAACTGGTATCCTATTGCAGTCAGACTCATTGGCTCGACCTTGCTGGCTACATTACAGTAATCTGGTAAACTCATAAAAGCAGGTTGCTTTGGAGAACATCTTGCAGTGGATCAGTTAGGAACTGCTCACTGACCGACGTCAGTCATTAATAAATACAGATTGTGGGGTTTTGCCAGCTACCCAAGATCACAGCAGCCAATTGTAACTAATAGGAGCCCTGTAGTGAAAGCACGTCTCAATGCGCTGCCTGGCTGGGGAAGTTTTTTCCATTGAGAGCTGAACTTTGAAGATCTGCCATTATGAATTTTGTTTGGTAATGCAAGACGGTTTTAAGGTTTCCTTTTCAGAATCATTACCTCTCCATGTTTAAAAGGCGATTAACACGTTTCTTTTTCATCAATCCAGCTACAGCATGTCAGGCAAAGAATATTTTGTTGGGTTATGTTACAATACAATTAGTAATAAATTGTCTACAATGTTTTATTGGCACAGCAATAAAAAGGGTATGAGCTTCTTTTTCTATAGCCAGGATTTCTAAAAAAAAAAAAAAAAAAAAAGAAGGAAGAAGAAGAGTAGAGCTGTCAAATGCCTATGGCTATAAATAGCGGATGACCTATAACTGTTAAAGTCTTATATGCTATATTATGTTGGCACTTTAACTTATTCTAGATTGTAAGCTTTAATGAGCAGAATCGTCCTATATTGAATCGTTTTGTAAAGCTGGCTATACACCATACAATTTTCTTATTCAATTTCCTTTAAGTCTCATAAACACAATTGGACTTCCATCTTACTTTTCTGTGGAATTTTGTCCGAAGTGGCGTTGGCCTTAAACTTGGTACGCATACACACGGCAGAACATTTTTAGCCAACAAACACGAACGTAGTGACGTAATAGACGTACTACGCGTTTTACTGCTCTTTAGCGCCACCCTTTGGGCAACTTTTGCTAATGTTGTCTTAACCCCTTAAGGACCGCCGCATGTACATTTACGTCGGCAGAATGGCACATCAACGTACCTGTACGTGGCTGCCTTGACGTGGGTCCGATCGGGACACCCCCCTCCCCGGTACATGCGATGGTCCCGGTGGCTGTGCGAGCGATCCGTGCTGAGGGGGCGGCGGTTCATTTTTGTCCGCCCCCTCGGGGTCGCTCCCAGCCAATGCGCGCGCTCGCCTGTGTGCCACTTCCTCCTCCTGTGTAGACACAAGAAGAGGGAAGTGATGTGATCTCTGCTCTCTGCGTTTTTTTTCAACCACCGCTGAGGAGAGATCACATAGTAAGTCTGCACAACACTACACTGACACCAGGACACGCAGGCACACCCAACTCCTTGTGATCAGCCCCCCTGTCACAGTGTCACTGAATGCAGTGATCATATATGCATGATCACTGTATTTAGTGTCAGTGTGACAGGCAGTTAGTAGCCCCCGTACCCCCCCCAAATAAAGTTTTAACCCCTTGATCACCGCCCTAGTTAACCCTTTCACTCCCTATTGCCAGTGTCACTAAGCGATCATTTTTCTGATCGTTGTATTAGTGTCGCTGTTCCCGCTAGGTAGCTATTTTTTTTTTTATTGCAATTTTTTTTTACTAAAGACATGTGGCTAAATAAATTTTGGCCTAAATGTTTGACTAAAATTTAGTTTATTTGATTTTTCTTATAACAAAAAGTAAAAAATATTTTTTTTTCAAAAATGTCGCTCTATTTTTGTATATAGCGCAAAAAAAAAAAAAAATAAAAAAAAATAAATAAAAAAAAAATAAAAAAAAAAAAAAAAATTTGCAGAGGCGATCAAATACCACCAAAAGAAAGCTCTATTTGTGGGAAGAAAAGGACGCAAATTTTGTTTGGGAGCCACATCGCACGACTGTCAGTTAAAAAGACGCAGTGGCGAATCGCAAAAAGGGGCCTGGTCCTTTACCTGCATTTTGGTCCGGGTCTTAAGTGGTTAAGCCCCATACACACTATTAGTTTTCCTGCAGGTTTACCAAAACCATCTAATATGAGGTCAAACCTTAAGAGTTTCAATTTGTATGCAATCAGGCAGGCCCTTGCACTACATGGTTTTGGTAAACCTGAAGAGAAAAACCTGCAGGAAAACTGGATAGTGTGTATGGGGCTTTATGATTCTGAGCATGCATATTTGTACTTTGGATTTTAGTCTGATGGACTTGTGTACACACAATCAGATGATCCGACGCAACAGATATGTTGTCGGAAAGTTTGAGAGCATGCACAGCGAACATTTGTCCGTGGAAATTCCAACAAAAATTGTCTGATGGAGCATACAGTGGGTCGGATTGTCTGATCGGGTGTATGGGCCTTTAGATTTACCTTCAACTGTGTAGTACAGGGGCCTGCCTGATTACACACAAATTGAAAGCATTTAGATTTGACCTCATATTATATGGTTTTGGTAACTCTATAGAAGAAAAAAAAAAAAAATTGTATAATGTATGGCCAGCCTTACTGTACTGGCAGCCCTCATGTTGTAAACGCGCTGCACAAACTGTTGGCACTATATAAATCCTTTATTATTATTATTATTATTTATTATAATAAAGTCTGTTATATATCAAAAAGAAATGTAAATATATTCACTGGACCTTTTCTAAATCCAATAAAGAAATAAACGTTTTTAAAATATGTAGAAGAGCTTGCTTATTCAGCAGACACACACACACACACACACACACACACACACACACAATTATATTATATTAACAATATGAAATACAATCGGTTGTTATGGGTTATCATCATCGACCTTCACCGTTTGTTTTTGATTTGCAGAAACATTCTAAAAATTAGATCATAAAACAGGAAATCACAGGCAGTTTATTAATATATATTTCAGAATTTCTCGCTAGCATAAAGAAGATTGCAGCGATTCACCCAAACCACAACGTTCTTAACCCTTACAATGCCAAGTAACTGTTCAATGAAAACTGCACACACTATACAGAAAGTAAATCCAACAAGCAGGATCACAGCGATACCCATTAAACTGCCTCTTGAATCATTTACTAGACTAATTGGGGAGATCATTAACTTGTGTGTAAAACAAAGCATGGCAATATGATGCAGCTTTCAATGTGTGACTCCTTGTAAGTAAAGTGAAACTAAACTCTGGTGTTAAACTAATAATAATATTATATATATATAATATATATATATATATATATATATATATATATATATATATATATATATATATATATATTTTTTTTTTTTTTTAAGTAAATATTTTTAACAAAAAAAAAAAAAAGGTACTTTTATTGCAATCCAGCTTCCCGTTAGAAGAAGGTGACTACTTTTATTCACCATGGTCCCACTCTATATAAGAATGTAGCGGCCCTGCTTGCTCCTGAGATGGACTAGGGATCATGGTGAAGTTTGCATGGTCACAACTAAAGGAGCAGTGCAAGTTTGGGAGCTCACAGTTGTTTATAATACACACACCACACACACACACACACAGACACACACACACACAGACACACACACACACACACACACATACATACATACATCAGACACAATATTATTTATTTTATTTTTCCCCAGAGCCATTAAATAGTGGATATGTATGGAATATTTTTGAAGAACAAGGATGAAGTTTAGTATCACTTTCCCTAGTTTATAACACAAAGCATGGACAGCTTAATAATGTAGCTAGCAGGGCGTGACTGCTTGTAAAGAAATAACTTGGAAATTAACAATGTATCCATTAAATATCTTCTGCTGTGTTCATGTTCTAGTTTACTGGCCAGCATGATACTTGATTTGGACATAATTGAAATAAAACCTCAAAGTCATGGAACAATGCACATTCCAGAATCCCCAGATCAGAACAAAGAATCTGGCAGATGCCACCATATAAAGTCCAATTGTAATGGGGGAATGTGGATACGTGCAGAGGAACGTGTAAAATAAACACAGCCTGCTGTCTGGGACACTCAATGAATCACTGTGTGAGCACCTTACAAAGAAAGCAAGTTCTTCCAAGTCCCCAGATCACAGCAAACCTCTACAATCCACAGCATGCTGCCCAACCCACATTGTATTCATTCACCAAGCCCTTACTTTTATATGCATGTCACCTATACCTGATCATGTAACAGATGACACCTCTATGTAATCATAGATGGAATGTGCTGGAGTGATGAGTGCTAACATATACACATATGTCTAGGATATGCCTATTTAATGCATAGCTTGCATAATACTTGTGTATAACATAATAGAATAGATGATGGGACAGCAATTAGGATACAGGAGAGACAGTGATGACAGCCAACCCCTGTGATGACACCCAGCTTACCTGTAGAGATCAGAGGTTGCTCTGTGGCTGTGCTAAGCTGATATAACCCAATCAGATAGACGGCTAGTCTGAAGAGTTGGAAAAGAACAGAGCCCCAAGGCATTCTTCCTTGTGGAGAGTAGCAGGAGCAGCTGAGAATGACTGAAGTGTGCTCACTAATGAGAGGGCTAGAGAGAGCAGCCAGCTGGCCCCTCCCCTCCTCTGCTGGCCTGGGAAAAGAAGGGAGGGGGGGGGGGGAGTCATCAGCGACCCCCAGCCTTCCCTGCCAGGGTGCACTGCATATAGGGGTAGCACTCCTAGCAAAGATTTTATCTTCATTACATAACACTTTTTTGTTTATACAGGCATCAGTGTAATGTTACTGATTTCACATGCATTCATTTCATGGGGATGGGACATAGACACAGCAGAGATGAAATCACTCAGAGGAGCAGCCAGGCTCTCCAGTATCTGCTGAATATTTACAAGGGAAAAGAGAAAACAGTAAGATGCCCAAAATTTTAAAGCTGCTGTGTGATCACTGATTTCTATTCCTGGCAGTGTACTCTGTGCTCTGATCCTTCTTCATTCAGGAGTACTGTGCTCTCCAGAAGTGCACGTCCCATAGGGGTCCTCAATACTGCACCCAAAATTCAGGAGTACTGTGCTCTCCAGAAAGTGCACGTCCCATAGGGGTCCTCACAGGGGCGGACTGACCATTGAGTCACTCGGGCACTGCCCGAGGGCCCCATGTCACTAGGGGGCCCCATTAGGGTTGCCAGGCGCAGTAAAACCAGGGACAGTATGTAAAAATCTGTGTTTTGTTTACATCTGTCCCTGATATGTCAGAAACTGACATGCTTTTGATGTGAAAATCCAGAGATTTTAGCTGCCCAGCCTCTGCACTGCCTCCTGGCGTGGTGGCCATCTGTAAGTCCGGGGGCCCCATAATCTTCTATTGCCCGGGGGCCCCATGAGTTGTCAGTCCGCCCCTGGGTCCTCAATACTACACCCAAAATTCAGGAGTGCTGTGCTCTCCAGTAGTGTTGAGCGGAATACACCATATTCGATTTCGCGATATTGCGCGAATATATAGAAGAATATTCACGAATATTCGCTAATATCGAATATTCGTGATATTTTATCCAAAAAAAAATGTTGCGAAATTTCGCTAATGTGAAATTCTGCTAATGCGAAAATGATTGCGAAATTCTCATAAACGGAGATCATTTCCTGTATTACTAAACGAATATGCACTAAACACTAACTCTACACTAACTCTACTTAAAAGAAAGGAGAATAAGGGGGCAAAAGGTAATAGGCAATAGGAAATATTCCTATTGCGCGATTATCTTCTCCGCCCTTCTTTTGCATCAGAGCCAATCAGAATAACTTGAATATTCGGCAAAAGGAATATCGCGCAATATTCCTTTTGCCGAATATTCGAGTTATTCTGATTGGCTCTGATGCAAAAGAAGGGCGGAGAAGATAATCGCGCAATATTCCGTTTGCCGAATATTCGAGTTATTCTGATTGGCTCTGATGCAAAAGAAGGGCGGAGAAGATAATCGCGCAATATTCCGTTTGCCTAATATTCGAGTTATTCTGATTGGCTCTGATGCAAAAGAAGGGCGGAGAAGATAATCGCGCAATATTCCGTTTGTCGAAAATTTGAGTTATTCTGATTGGCTAAAAGAATCGCATCAGCTACTCGGCCCAGGGTCTCTCTCTAATCATACCAGCAATGCTTTTAGACGTCGATGGAGATCACTAGGATGTGAGCTGTTTTAAAAATAAATTTGAAAAAATACGAATATTCGCCATAGCGAATATTCGCCGCAATATTCGAGTTATTCACGAATACTCGAATATGCAATATTCGTAGCGAATATTCGCAATGCGAATATTCGTGAGCGACACTACTCTCCAGGAAGTGCACGTGCCATAGGGGTCCTCAATACTACATCCAAAATTCAGGAGTACTGTGCTCTCCAGAAAGTGAACGTCCCATAGGGGTGCTCAATACTACATCCAAAATTCAGGAGTACTGTGCTCTCCAGAAAGTGAACGTCCCATAGGGGTGCTCAATACTACACCCAAAATTCAGGAGTACTGTGCTCTGCAGAAAGTGAACGTGCCATAGGGGTGCTCAAGACTACACCCAAAATTCAGGAGTACTGTGCTCTGCAGAAAGTGAACGTGCCATTGGGGTGCTCAATACTACCTCCCAAAAATTCAGGAGTACTGTGCTCTGCAGAAAGTGAACGTCCCATAGGGGTGCTCAATACTACATCCAAAATTCAGGAGTACTGTGCTCTCCAGAAAGTGAACGTCCCATAGGGGTGCTCAATACTACACCCAAAATTCAGGAGTACTGTGCTCTCCAGAAAGTGCATGTCCCATATAGTGTTGCTCACGAATATTGCATATTTCAGAGTATTTTTCGCTGATTAACTCGAAAATCCGCTGTGTCGCGTAATATTCGCTATTTTGAATATTCATATTTTTTCAAATTTCGCAATCAAATTTTGCAATCAAATTCGCATTCGCATTAGCGAAATTTTGAAAAAAAAATTTTTTATGAAATCTAGCGTATATTCGTAAATATCGAATATTCGTGATATTTTATCCAAAAAAAATAAAAATAGCGAAATTTCGCAATTTTTTTTTTTTTTTTTTTTATAAAATATCACGAATATTCGATATTAAAAGTCACACAAAAAAAATAGCGAAATTTCGCATTAGCGAAATTTCGCAATTTTGTTTTTTCTTATAAAATATCACGAATATTCGATATTAACGAATATTTGCGAATATTCTTTGAAATATTCGCGAAAATGTCGTAATATGAGTATCCAAATATGCGGTTATTCCGCTCATCACCTAGTCCATTGGGCTGTCCCGTGCTCAATACTACACCCAAAATTCAGGAGTACTGTGCTCTGCAGAAAGTGAACGTCCCATAGGGGTGCTCAATACTTACATCCAAAATTCAGGACGTACTGTGCTCTGCAGATAGATAACGTTCCCATAGGGGTGCTCAATACTACACCCAAAATTCAGGAGTACTGTGCTCTCCAGAAAGTGAACGTGCCATAGGGGTGCTCAATACTACACCCAAATTCAGGAGTACTGTGCTCTCCAGAATGTGCATGTCCCATAGGGGTTGCTCAATACTACATCCAAATTCAGGAAGTACTGTGGCACTCTCCAGAAAGTGAACGTCCCATAGGGGGGGGTGTCAAATACTACATCCAAAATTCAGGAGTACTGTGCTCTCCAGAAAGTGAACGTCCCATAGGGGTGCTCAATACTACATCCAAAATTCAGGAGTACTGTGCTCTCCAGAAAGTCATGCAATTGTGCCCATAGAGGCGTGTCAATACTACACCCCAAAATTCAGGAGTACTGTGCTCTCCAGAAAGTGCACGTCCCATAGGGGTGCTCAATACTACATCCAAAATTTCAGGAGTACTGTGCTCTCCAGAAAAAGTGCATGTGCCATAGGGGTGCTCAATACTACATCCAAAATTCAGGAGTACTGTGCTCTCCAGAAAGTGCATGTCCCAATAGGGGTGCTCACGAAAATTCACATATTCTAGTATTCGCGAATAACTCGAATATCGCGGCGAATATCGCTATTTTGAATATTCATAGTTTTTCAAAATTTCGCAATCCAAAGTTTGCAATCAAATTCGCATTCCTCATTAGCGAAATTCAGAAAAAAAAATTTTTTTAAGAAATGAGCGTCATATACGTAAATATCCAAAATTCAGGAGTACTTTGCTCCCAGAAAAAAACTACAAAATAGGGAAATTTACTCGCCAAAAGTTTTATAGGGTTTTTTTATAAAATATCACGAATATTCGATATTACAAGTCACAACCAAAAAAAATAGGAAATTGCTCTGCAGAAAGTGAACGTCCCAATTTGTTTTTTCTTTATAAAATATCACGATAATGTTCGATATTAACGAATATTTTGCGAATACTTCATTGAATAGGGCGAAATATCGTAAAAATCAAATATGGAGTACTTCCGCTCATCAGAAAGTCCGTGCATAGGAGTGCTCAATACTACACCCACAATTCAGGAGTACTGTGCTCTCCAGAAGGTGAACGTCCCATAGGGGTGTTTAATACTACACCCAAAATTCAGGAGTACTGTGCTCTGCAGAAAGTGAACGTCCCATAGGGGTGCTCAATACTACATCCAAAATTCAGGAGTACTGTGCTCTGCAGAAAGTAAACGTCCCATAGGGGTGTTTAATACTACACCCAAAATTCAGGAGTACTGTGCTCTCCAGAAAGTGCACGTGCCATAGGGGTGCTCAATACTACACCCACAATTCAGGAGTACTGTGCTCTCCAGAATACTCCACCCCCAATTCAGGAGTACTGTGCTCTCCAGAATGTGCATGTCCCATAGGGGTGCTCAATACTACACCCACAATTCAGGAGTACTGTGCTCTCCAGAAAGTGAACGTCCCATAGGGGTGCTCAATACTACATCCAAAATTCAGGAGTACTGTGCTCTCCAGAAAGTGAACGTCCCATAGGGTGCTCAATACTACACCCAAAATTCAGGAGTACTGTGCTCTCCAGAAAGTGCACGTCCCATAGGGGTGCTCAATACTACATCCAAAATTCAGGAGTACTGTGCTCTCCAGAAAGTGACGTCCCATAGGGGTGCTCAATACTACATCCAAAATTCAGGAGTACTGTGCTCTCCAGAAAGTGGTCCCACCATCTCAATACTCACCAAATGGATTGCGTGCCCATAGGGGTGCTCAATACTACATCCAAAATTCAGGAGTACTGTGCTCTCCAGAAAGTGAACGTCCCATAGGGGTGCTCAATACTACATCCAAAATCAGGAGTACTGTGCTCTCTCCTCCAGAAAGTGAACGTCCCATAGGGTGCTCAATACTACACCCAAAATTCAGGAGTACTGTGCTCTCCAGAAAGTGAACGTCCCATAGGGGTGCTCAATACTACATCCAAAATTCAGGAGTACTGTGCTCTGCAGAAAGTGAACGTCCCATAGGGGTGCTCAATACTACACCCAAAATTTAGGAGTACTGTGCTCTCCAGAAAGTGAACGTCCCATAGGGATGCTCAATACTACACCCAAAATTTAGGAGTACTGTGCTCTCCAGAAAGTGCACGTGCCATAAGGGTGCTCAATACTACACCCAAAATTCAGGAGTACTGTGCTCTGCAACAAGTGAACGTCCCATAGGGGTGCTCAATACTACATCCAAAATTCAGGAGTACTGTGCTCTGCAGAAAGTGAACGTCCCATAGGGGTGCTCAATACTACATCCAAAATTCAGGAGTACTGTGCTCTCCAGAAAGTGCATGTCCCATATAGTGTTGCTCAATACTACACCCAAATTCAGGAGTACTGTGCTCTCATAACTCTGAATATCTCATCCAATATTCGCTATCCAGAATAATCATATTATTTTCAAAAGTGAACATCCAATTTGTGCAATCAAATTCGGATTCGCATTAGCGAAATTTTTGAAAAAAAAAATGTTTACTAAATCTGAACGTATATTCGTAAATATCGAAAAATTCAGATACTTTGCTCCCAAAAAAAACGTGCCATAGGGGTGAAAATTACACCCAAAATTCAGGAGTTTTTTGCTCTGCAAATATCACGAATATTCGATATTCAATATTAACACTCAAAATTCAAAAAACAAATTTTGCCCATTAGTGAAATTTCACACAATTGGAGTACTGTGCTCTCCAAAAGGTCAACGAATATTCGATACTACACCCAAAATTTGCAGAATACTGTGCTCTGAAATGATTCCATAAATATCGTAAAAATCCAAAATTCAGTACTGTGTGCTCCAGAAGTGAACGTCCCATAGGGGTGCTCAATACTACATCCAAAATTCAGGAGTACTGTGCTCTCCAGAAAGTGAACGTCCCATAGGGGTGCTCAATACTACATCCAAAATTCAGGAGTACTGTGCTCTCCAGAAAGTGCACGTGCCATAGGGGTGCTCAATACTACATCCAAAATTCAGGAGTACTGTGCTCTGCAGAAAGTGAACGTCCCATAGGGGTGCTCAATACTACACCCAAAATTCAGGAGTACTGTGCTATGCAGAAAGTGCACGTGCCATAGGGGTGCTCAATACTACACCCAAAATTCAGGAGTACTGTGCTCTGCAGAAAGTGAACGTCCCATAGGGGTGCTCAATACTACACCCAAAATGTAGGAGTACTTTGCTCGCCAGAAAGTGAACGTGCCATAGGGGTGCTCAATACTAGACCCAAAATTCAGGAGTACTTTGCTCGCCAGAAAGTGCACGTGCCATAGGGGTGCTCAATACTACACCCAAAATTCAGGAGTACTGTGCTCTGCAGAAAGTGAACGTCCCATAGGGGTGCTCAATACTACATCCAAAATTCAGGAGTACTGTGCTCTGCAGAAAGTGAACGTCCCATAGGGGTGCTCAATACTACATCCAAAATTCAGGAGTACTGTGCTCTCCAGAAAGTGCATGTCCCATAGGTGTGCTCACAATACTACACCCAATATTCAGTGTACTGTCTGCAGAAGGTGAACGTCCCATAGGGGCTCAATACTACACCCAAATTCAGGAGTACTATTTTTCTCAGAAAGTGCAATCAAATTTTGGCAAATCAAATTCGCAGTCGCATTAGCGAAATTTGACAAAAAAATTTTTTTATGAAATCTAGCGTATATCCCCGAAATATCGAATATACATGATATTTAATCCAAAAAAAATAAAAATACGAAATTTCGCAATTTTTTTATATTTTTTTGTTTTATAAAATAATCACGATATTCGATATTAAATACAACAAAAAAAAAATAGCGAGTATTTCGCATTTTTGTTTT
>JAJQKJ010001035.1:0-217262 GCA_029574335.1 Rana kukunoris | reverse complement strand
AAGGAAACGTGACTTAGGCAAGTGACTTAGGGCAAGTGAATTAGGCAAGTGACTGGAGAAAAGTGACTGGGAAAAGTGAAGGTGGTGAAAGGAAGTGAACTGAAAGTGGGAAAGAGAGGGAGTGAAACGTTTAGGGTGGGGGAGAGAGGGGGAGGAAAGTGACTGAGAAAGTGACTGAGTGAGGGAAAAGTGATGAGAGGAGAAAGTGACTTAGAAAGTGACTTACTTTTAGGCAGTGACTGAGAAAGTGAATGAGAAAGAAAGTTGAAACTGACTTGACTGTGCTGACTGAGAAGGGAGGATGAGAAAGTGACTGAGAAAGTGACTGAGAAAGTGACTTAGGCAAGTGACTTAGGCAAGTGACTTAGGCAAGTGACTGAGAAAGTGACTGAGAAAGTGACTGAGAAAGTGACTTAGGCAAGTGACTGAGAAAGTGACTGAGAAAAGGGACTTGGAAAGTGACTTAGGCAAGTGACTTAGGCAAGTGACTGAGAAAGTGACTGAGAAAGTGACTTAGGCAAGTGACGTAGGCAAGTGACTGAGAAAGGGACTTAGGCAAGTGACTGAGAAAGTGACTGAGAAAGTGACTTAGGCAAGTGACGTAGGCAAGTGACTTAGGCAAGTGACTGAGAAAGTGACTGAGAGAGTGACATAGGCAAGTGACTGAGAAAGTGACTGAGAAAGTGACTGAGAAAGTGACTTAGGCAAGTGACTGAGAAAGTGACTGAGAAAGTGACTGAGAAAGTGACTGAGAAAGTGACTTAGGCAAGTGACTGAGAAAGTGACTGAGAAAGTGACTGAGAAAGTGACTGAGAGAGTGACTTAGGCAAGTGACTGAGAAAGTGACTGAGAAAGTGACTGAGAAAGTGACTGAGAAAGTGACTTAGGCAAGTGACTGAGAAAGTGACTGAGAAAGTGACTGAGAAAGTGACTTAGGCAAGTGACTGAGAAAGTGACTGAGAAAGTGACTTAGGAAAGTGACTGAGAAAGTGACTGAGAAAGTGACTTAGGCAAGTGACTGAGAAAGTGACTTAGGAAAGTGACTGAGAAAGTGACTGAGAAAGTGACTTAGGAAAGTGACTTAGGAAAGTGACTTAGGAAAGTGACTGAGAAAGTGACTGAGAAAGTGACTTAGGCAAGTGACTGAGAAAGTGACTTAGGAAAGTGACTGAGAAAGTGACTGAGAAAGTGACTGAGAAAGTGACTGAGAAAGTGACTTAGGCAAGTGACTTAGGCAAGTGACTGAGAAAGTGACTGAGGAAAGTGACTTAGGAAAGTGACTGAGAAAGTGACTGAGAAAGTGACTTAGGCAAGTGACTGAGAAAGTGACTTAGGAAAGTGACTGAGAAAGTGACTGAGAAAGTGACTTAGGAAAGTGACTTAGGAAAGTGACTTAGAAAGTGACTGAGAAAGTGACTGAGAAAGTGACTTAGGCAAGTGACTGAGAAAGTGACTGAGAAAGTGACTTAGGCAAGTGACTGAGAAAGTGACTGAGAAAGTGACTGAGAAAGTGACTTAGGCAAGTGACGTAGGCAAGTGACTGAGAAAGGGACTTAGGCAAGTGACTGAGAAAGTGACTGAGAAAGTGACTGAGAAAGTGACTTAGGAAAGTGACTGAGAAAGTGACTGAGAAAGTGACTGAGAGAGTGACTTAGGAAAGTGACTGAGAAAGTGACTGAGAAAGTGACTTAGGAAAGTGACTTAGGAAAGTGACTTAGGAAAGTGACTGAGAAAGTGACTGAGAGAGTGACTTAGGCAAGTGACTGAGAAAGTGACTGAGAAAGTGACTGAGAAAGTGACTTAGGAAAGTGACTGAGAAAGTGACTGAGAAAGTGACTGAGAAAGTGACTTAGGAAAGTGACTGAGAAAGTGACTTAGGCAAGTGACTGAGAAAGTGACTGAGAAAGTGACTGAGAAAGTGACTGAGAAAGTGACTGAGAAAGTGACTTAGGCAAGTGACTGAGAAAGTGACTTAGAAAGTGACTTAGGCAAGTGACTGACAAAGTGACTGAGAAAGTGACTGAGAAAGTGACTGAGAAAGTGACTTAGGCAAGTGACGTAGGCAAGTGACTGAGAAAGGGACTTAGGCAAGTGACTGAGAAAGTGACTGAGAAAGTGACTTAGGCAAGTGACGTAGGCAAGTGACTTAGGCAAGTGACTGAGAAAGTGACTGAGAGAGTGACATAGGCAAGTGACTGAGAAAGTGACTGAGAAAGTGACTGAGAAAGTGACTGAGAAAGTGACTTAGGCAAGTGACTTAGGCAAGTGACTTAGGCAAGTGACTGAGAAAGTGACTGAGAAAGTGACTGAGAAAGTGACTTAGGCAAGTGACTGAGAAAGTGACTTAGGAAAGTGACTGAGAAAGTGACTGAGAAAGTGACTGAGAAAGTGACTGAGAAAGTGACTGAGAAAGTGACTGAGAAAGTGACTGAGAAAGTGACTTAGGCAAGTGACTGACTGAGAAAGTGACTGAGAAAGTGACTGAGAAAGTGATTTAGGCAAGAGACTGAGAAAGTGACTCAGAAAGTGACTTAGGAAAGTGACTGAGAAAGTGACTCAGAAAGTGACTTAGGAAAGTGACTGAGAAAGTGACTTAGGCAAGCGACTGAGAAAGTGACTGAGAAAGTGACTGAGAGAGTGACTTAGGCAAGTGACTGAGAAAGTGACTGAGAAAGTGACTGAGAAAGTGACTTAGGCAAGTGACTGAGAAAGTGACTTAGGCAAGTGACTGAGAAAGTGACTTAGGCAAGTGACTGAGAAAGTGACTGAGAAAGTGACTTAGGAAAGTGACTGAGAAAGTGACTTAGGCAAGTGACTGAGAAAGTGACTGAGAAAGTGACTGAGAAAGTGACTGAGAAAGTGACTTAGGCAAGTGACTTAGGCAAGTGACTGAGAAAGTGACTGAGAAAGTGACTTAGGAAAGTGACTGAGAAAGTGACTGAGAAAGTGACTTAGGCAAGTGACTGAGAAAGTGACTTAGGAAAGTGACTGAGAAAGTGACTGAGAAAGTGACTTAGGAAAGTGACTTAGGAAAGTGACTTAGGAAAGTGACTGAGAAAGTGACTGAGAAAGTGACTGAGAAAGTGACTTAGGAAAGTGACTGAGAAAGTGACTTAGGAAAGTGACTGAGAAAGTGACTTAGGAAAGTGACTGAGAAAGTGACTGAGAAAGTGACTGAGAAAGTGACTTAGGAAAGTGACTGAGAAAGTGACTTAGGAAAGTGACTGAGAAAGTGACTGAGAAAGTGACTGAGAAAGTGACTTAGGAAAGTGACTGAGAAAGTGACTTAGGAAAGTGACTGAGAAAGTGACTGAGAAAGTGACTGAGAAAGTGACTGAGAAAGTGACTGAGAAAGTGACTGAGAAAGTGACTGAGAAAGTGACTGAGAAAGTGACTTAGGAAAGTGACTGAGAAAGTGACTTAGGAAAGTGACTGAGAAAGTGACTGAGAAAGTGACTGAGAAAGTGACTTAGGAAAGTGACTGAGAAAGTGACTTAGGAAGTGACTGAGAAAGTGACTGAGAAAGTGACTGAGAAAGTGACTTAGGAAAGTGACTGAGAAAGTGACTGAGAAAGTGACTGAGAAAGTGACTGAGAAAGTGACTTAGGCACGTGACTGAGAAAGTGACTGAGAAAGTGACTGAGAAAGTGACTGAGAAAGTGACTGAGAAAGTGACTTAGGAAAAAGACTGAGAAAGTGACTTAGGAAAGTGACTGAGAAAGTGACTGAGAAAGTGACTGAGAAAGTGACTGAGAAAGGGACTTAGGCAAGTGACTGAGAAAGTGACTGAGAAAGTGACTTAGGCAAGTGACGTAGGCAAGTGACTTAGGCAAGTGACTGAGAAAGTGACTTAGGAAAGTGACTGAGAAAGTGACTGAGAAAGTGACTGAGAAAGTGACTTAGGCAAGTGACTTAGGCAAGTGACTTAGGCAAGTGACTTAGGCAAGTGACTTAGCAAGTGACTTAGGCAAGTGACTTAGGAAAGTGACTGAGAAAGTGACTGAGAAAGTGACTTAGGCAAGTGACTTAGGCAAGTGACTTAGGAAAGTGACTGAGAAAGTGACTGAGAAAGTGACTTAGGCAAGTGACTGAGAAAGTGACTTAGGAAAGTGACTGAGAAAGTGACTTAGGAAAGTGACTGAGAAAGTGACTTAGGAAAGTGACTGAGAAAGTGACTTAGGCAAGTGACTTAGGCAAGTGACTTAGGCAAGTGACTGAGAAAGTGACTGAGAAAGTGACTGAGAAAGTGACTTAGGCAAGTGACTGAGAAAGTGACTTAGGCAAGTGACTGAGAGAGTGACTTAGGCAAGTGACTGAGAAAGTGACTGAGAAAGTGACTGAGAAAGTGACTGAGAAAGTGACTGAGAAAGTGACTGAGAAAGTGACTTAGGAAAGTGACTGAGAAAGTGACTGAGAAAGTGACTTAGGCAAGTGACTGAGAAAGTGACTGAGAAAGTGACTTAGGAAAGTGACTGAGAAAGTGACTGAGAAAGTGACTGAGAAAGTGACTGAGAAAGTGACTGAGGAAGTGACTGAGAAAGTGACTAAGGAAAGTGACTGAGAAAGTGACTGAGAAAGTGACTGAGAAAGTGACTTAGCCAAGTGACTTAGCCAAGTGACTTAGCCAAGTGACTGAGAAAGTGACTTAGGAAAGTGACTGAGAAAGTGACTGAGAAAGTGACTGAGAAAGTGACTGAGAAAGTGACTTAGGCAAGTGACTGAGAAAGTGACTGAGAAAGTGACTGAGAAAGTGACTGAGAAAATGACTAAGTCACTTTCTCAGTCACTTGCCTAAGTCACTTTCTCAGTCACTTTCTCAGTCACTTTCTAAGTCACTTTCTCAGTCACTTGCCTCAGTCACTTTCTAAGTCACTTTCTCAGTCACTTGCCTCAGTCACTTTCTAAGTCACTTTCTCAGTCACTTGCCTAAGTCACTTTCTCAGTCACTTTCTCAGTCACTTTCTCAGTCACTTTCCTAAGTCACTTTCCTAAGTCACTTTCTCAGTCACTTGGCTAAGTCACTTGGCTAAGTCACTTGGCTAAGTCACTTTCTCAGTCACTTTCTCAGTCACTTTCTCAGTCACTTTCTCAGTCACTTTCTCAGTCACTTTCCTTTCTCAGTCACTTTCTCAGTCACTTTCCTTAGTCACTTTCTCAGTCACTTTCCTAAGTCACTTTCTCAGTCACTTTCTCAGTCACTTTCTCAGTCACTTTCTCAGTCACTTTCCTAAGTCACTTTCTCAGTCACTTTCTCAGTCACTTTCTCAGTCACTTTCTCAGTCACTTTCTCAGTCACTTTGAGAAAGTGACTTAGGAAAGTGACTGAGAAAGTGACTGAGAAAAGTGACTGAGAAAGTGACTGAGAAAGTGACTGAGAAAGTGACTGAGAAAGTGACTGAGAAAGTGACTTAGGAAAGTGACTGAGAAAGTGACTGAGAAAGTGACTGAGAAAGTGACTGAGAAAGTGACTTAGGAAAGTGACTGAGAAAGTGACTAAGGAAAGTGACTGAGAAAGTGACTGAGAAAGTGATGAGAAAGTGACTGAAGAAAGTGACTTAGCCAAGTGACTTAGCCAAGTGACTTAGCCAAGTGACTGAGAAAGTGACTTAGGAAAGTGACTTAGGAAAGTGACTGAGAAAGTGACTGAGAAAGTGACTGAGAAAGTGACTTAGGCAAGTGACTGAGAAAGTGACTTAGAAAGTGACTGAGAAAGTGACTGAGAAAGTGACTTAGGCAAGTGACTGAGAAAGTGACTTAGTCATTTTCTCAGTCACTTTCTCAGTCACTTTCTCAGTCACTTTCTCAGTCACTTGCCTAAGTCACTTTCTCAGGAAAGTGACTGAGAAAGTGACTGAGAAAGTGACTGAGAAAGTGACTTAGGAAAGTGACTGAGAAAGTGACTGAGAAAGTGACTGAGAAAGTGACTGAGAAAATGACTAAGTCACTTTCTCAGTCACTTGCCTAAGTCACTTTCTCAGTCACTTGCCTAAGTCACTTTCTCAGTCACTTTCTCAGTCACTTTCTCAGTCACTTTCCTAAGTCACTTTCTCAGTCACTTTCCTAAGTCACTTTCTCAGTCACTTTCTCAGTCACTTTCTCAGTCACTTTCTCAGTCACTTTCTCAGTCACTTTCTCAGTCACTTTCTCAGTCACTTTCCTAAGTCACTTTCTCAGTCACTTTCCTAAGTCACTTTCTCAGTCACTTTCCTTAGTCACTTTCTCAGTCACTTCCTCAGTCACTTTCTCAGTCACTTTCTCAGTCACTTTCTCAGTCACTTTCTCAGTCACTTTGAGAAAGTGACTGAGAAAGTGACTGAGGAAGTGACTGAGAAAGTGACTAAGGAAAGTGACTGAGAAAGTGACTGAGAAAGTGACTGAGAAAGTGACTGAGAAAGTGACTGAGAAAGTGACTGAGGAAGTGACTGAGAAAGTGACTAAGGAAAGTGACTGAGAAAGTGACTTAGGAAAGTGACTGAGAAAGTGACTTAGGAAAGTGACTGAGAAAGTGACTGAGAAAGTGACTGAGAAAGTGACTGAGAAAGTGACTGAGAAAGTGACTGAGAAAGTGACTGAGAAAGTGACTTAGGAAAGTGACTGAGAAAGTGACTTAGGAAAGTGACTGAGAAAGTGACTGAGAAAGTGACTGAGAAAGTGACTTAGGCAAGTGACTGAGAAAGTGACTTAGTCATTTTCTCAGTCACTTTCTCAGTCACTTTCTCAGTCACTTTCTCAGTCACTTTCCTAAGTCACTTTCTCAGTCACTTTCTCAGTCACTTTCTCAGTCACTTGCCTGAGAAAGTGACTTAGGAAAGTGACTGAGAAAGTGACTGAGAGAGTGACTTAGGCAAGTGACTGAGAAATGACTAAGTCACTTTCTCAGTCACTTGCCTAAGTCACTTTCTCAGTCACTTTCTCAGTCACTTTCTAAGTCACTTTCTCAGTCACTTGCCTAAGTCACTTTCTCAGTCACTTTCTCAGTCACTTTCTCAGTCACTTTCCTAAGTCACTTTCCTAAGTCACTTTCTCAGTCACTTGGCTAAGTCACTTGGCTAAGTCACTTGGCTAAGTCACTTTCTCAGTCACTTTCTCAGTCACTTTCTCAGTCACTTTCTCAGTCACTTTCCTTAGTCACTTTCTCAGTCACTTTCCTAAGTCACTTTCTCAGTCACTTTCTCAGTCACTTTCTCAGTCACTTTCTCAGTCACTTTCCTAAGTCACTTTCTCAGTCACTTTCTCAGTCACTTTCTCAGTCACTTTCTCAGTCACTTTCTCAGTCACTTTTCTCAGTCACTTTCTCAGTCACTTTCCTAAGTCACTTTCTCAAAGTGACTGAGAAAGTGACTGAGAAAGTGACTGAGAAAGTGACTGAGAAAGTGACTGAGAAAGTGACTTAGGAAAGTGACTGAGAAAGTGACTGAGAAAGTGACTGAGAAAGTGACTGAGAAAGTGACTTAGGAAAGTGACTGAGAAAGTGACTAAGGAAAGTGACTGAGAAAGTGACTGAGAAAGGAAAGTGACTGAGAAAGTGACTGAGAAAGTGACTGAGAAAGTGACTGAGAAAGTGACTGAGAAAGTGACTTAGCCAAGTGACTTAGCCAAGTGACTTAGCCAAGTGACTGAGAAAGTGACTTAGGAAAGTGACTTAGGAAAGTGACTGAGAAAGTGACTGAGAAAGTGACTGAGAAAGTGACTTAGGCAAGTGACTGAGAAAGTGACTTAGAAAGTGACTGAGGCAAGTGACTGAGAAAGTGACTTAGAAAGTGACTGAGAAAGTGACTGAGAAAGTGACTTAGGCAAGTGACTGAGAAAGTGACTTAGTCATTTTCTCAGTCACTTTCTCAGTCACTTTCTCAGTCACTTTCTCAGTCACTTGCCTAAGTCACTTTCTCAGTCACTTTTCAGTCACTTTCTCAGTCACTTTCTCAGTCACTTTCTCAGTCACTTTCCTAAGTCACTTTCTCAGTCACTTGGCTAAGTCACTTGGCTAAGTCACTTGGCTAAGTCACTTTTCTCAGTCACTTTCTCAGTCACTTTCTCAGTCACTTTCCTTTGTCACTTTCCTCAGTCACTTTCTCAGTCACTTTCTCAGTCACTTTCTCAGTCACTTTCTCAGTCACTTTCTCAGTCACTTTCCTAAGTCACTTTCTCAGTCACTTTCTCAGTCACTTGCCTAAGTCACTTTCTCAGTCACTTTCTCAGTCACTTGCCTAAGTCACTTTCTCAGTCACTTTCTCAGTCACTTTCTCAGTCACTTTCTCAGTCACTTTCTCAGTCACTTTCTCAGTCACTTTCCTAAGTCACTTCCTCAGTCACTTTCTCAGTCACTTTCTCAGTCACTTTCTCAGTCACTTTCCTAAGTCACTTTCTCAGTCACTTTCTCAGTCACTTTCTCAGTCACTTTCTCAGTCACTTTCTCAGTCACTTTTCTCAGTCACTTTCTCAGTCACTTTCTCAGTCACTTTCTCAGTCACTTGCCTAAGTCACTTTCTCAGTCACTTTCTCAGTCACTTTCTCAGTCACTTTCTCAGTCACTTTCCTAAGTCACTTTCTCAGTCACTTTCTCAGTCACTTTCTCAGTCACTTTCTCAGTCACTTTCTCAGTCACTTTCCTAAGTCACTTTCTCAGTCACTTTCTCAGTCACTTTCTCAGTCACTTTCTCAGTCACTTTCTCAGTCACTTTTCTCAGTCACTTTCTCAGTCACTTTCTCAGTCACTTGCCTAAGTCACTTTCTCAGTCACTTTCTCAGTCACTTTCTAAGTCACTTTCTCAGTCACTTGCCTAAGTCACTTTCTCAGTCACTTGCCTAAGTCACTTTCTCAGTCACTTTCCTTAGTCACTTTCTCAGTCACTTTCTCAGTCACTTTCCTAAGTCACTTTCTCAGTCACTTTCCTAAGTCACTTTCTCAGTCACTTTCTCAGTCACTTTCTCAGTCACTTTCTCAGTCACTTTCTCAGTCACTTGCCTAAGTCACTTTCTCAGTCACTTTCTCAGTCACTTTCTCAGTCACTTTCTCAGTCACTTTCTCAGTCACTTTTCTCAGTCACTTTCTCAGTCACTTTCTCAGTCACTTGCCTAAGTCACTTTCTCAGTCACTTTCTCAGTCACTTGCCTAAGTCACTTTCTCAGTCACTTGCCTAAGTCACTTTCTCAGTCACTTTCCTTAGTCACTTTCTCAGTCACTTTCCTAAGTCACTAAGGAAAGTGACTGAGAAAGTGACTTAGCCAAGTGACTTAGCCAAGTGACTTAGCCAAGTGACTGAGAAAGTGACTTAGGAAAGTGACTTAGGAAAGTGACTGAGAAAGTGACTGAGAAAGTGACTGAGAAAGTGACTTAGGCAAGTGACTGAGAAAGTGACTTAGAAAGTGACTGAGAAAGTGACTGAGAAAGTGACTTAGGCAAGTGACTGAGAAAGTGACTTAGGCAAGTGACTGAGAAAGTGACTGAGAAAGTGACTGAGAAAGTGACTGAGAAAATGACTAAGTCACTTTCTCAGTCACTTGCCTAAGTCACTTTCTTAAGTCACTTTCTCAGTCACTTTCTAAGTCACTTTCTCAGTCACTTGCCTAAGTCACTTTCTCAGTCACTTTCTCAGTCACTTTCTCAGTCACTTGCCTAAGTCACTTTCTCAGTCACTTTCTCAGTCACTTTCTCAGTCACTTTCTCAGTCACTTTCTCAGTCACTTTCTCAGTCACTTTCTCAGTCACTTTCTCAGTCACTTTCCTAAGTCACTTTCTCAGTCACTTTCTCAGTCACTTTCTCAGTCACTTTCTCAGTCACTTTTCTCAGTCACTTTCTCAGTCACTTTCTCAGTCACTTGCCTAAGTCACTTTCTCAGTCACTTTCTCAGTCACTTTCTCAGTCACTTTCTCAGTCACTTTCTCAGTCACTTTCTCAGTCAGGCAAGTGACTGAGAAAGTGACTGAGAAAGTGACTGAGAAAGTGACTGAGAAAGTGACTGAGAAAGTGACTGAGAAAGTGACTGAGAAAGTGACTGAGAAAGTGACTTAGGCAAGTGACTGAGAAAGTGACTGAGAAAGTGACTGAGAAAAGTGACTGAGAAAGTGACTGAGAAAGTGACTGAGAAAGTGACTGAGAAAGTGACTTAGGAAAGTGACTGAGAAAGTGACTGAGAAAGTGACTGAGAAAGTGACTGAGAAAGTGACTGAGAAAGTGACTGAGAAAGTGACTGAGAAAGTGACTTAGGCAAGTGACTGAGAAAGTGACTGAGAAAGTGACTGAGAAAGTGACTGAGAAAATGACTAAGTCACTTTCTCAGTCACTTGCCTAAGTCACTTTCTCAGTCACTTTCTCAGTCACTTTCTAAGTCACTTTCTCAGTCACTTGCCTAAGTCACTTTCTCAGTCACTTTCTCAGTCACTTTCTCAGTCACTTTCTCAGTCACTTTCCTAAGTCACTTTCCTAAGTCACTTTCTCAGTCACTTGGCTAAGTCACTTGGCTAAGTCACTTGGCTAAGTCACTTTCTCAGTCACTTTCCTTAGTGACTTAGGAAAGTGACTGAGAAAGTGACTAAGGAAAGTGACTGAGAAAGTGACTTAGGCAAGTGACTGAGAAAGTGACTTAGAAAGTGACTGAGAAAGTGACTGAGAAAGTGACTTAGGCAAGTGACTGAGAAAGTGACTGAGGAAAGTGACTGAGAAAGTGACTGAGAAAGTGACTGAGAAAGTGACTTAGGAAAGTGACTGAGAAAGTGACTGAGAAAGTGACTGAGAAAGTGACTGAGAAAGTGACTGAGAAAGTGACTTAGGAAAGTGACTGAGAAAGTGACTGAGAAAGTGACTGAGAAAGTGACTGAGAAAGTGACTTAGGCAAGTGACTGAGAAAGTGACTGAGAAAGTGACTGAGAAAGTGACTGAGAAAGTGACTGAGAAAGTGACTGAGAAAGTGACTTAGGAAAGTGACTGAGAAAGTGACTGAGAAAGTGACTGAGAAAGTGACTGAGAAAGTGACTTAGGCAAGTGACTGAGAAAGTGACTGAGAAAGTGACTGAGAAAGTGACTGAGAAAGTGACTGAGGAAGTGACTTAGGAAAGTGACTGAGAAAGTGACTGAGAAAGTGACTGAGAAAGTGACTGAGAAAGTGACTGAGGAAGTGACTGAGAAAGTGACTAAGGAAAGTGACTTAGCCAAGTGACTTAGCCAAGTGACTTAGCCAAGTGACTGAGAAAGTGACTTAGGAAAGTGACTGAGAAAGTGACTGAGAAAGTGACTGAGAAAGTGACTGAGAAAGTGACTGAGAAAGTGACTGAGAAAGTGACTGAGAAAGTGACTTAGGCAAGTGACTGAGAAAGTGACTGAGAAAGTGACTGAGAAAGTGACTGAGAAAAAGGCAAGTGACTGAGAAAGTGACTTAGTCATTTTCTCAGTCACTTTCTCAGTCACTTTCTCAGTCACTTTCTCAGTCACTTTCTAAGTCACTTTCTCAGTCACTTGCCTAAGTCACTTTCTCAGTCACTTTCTCAGTCACTTTCTCAGTCACTTTCTCAGTCACTTTCTCAGTCACTTTCCTTAGTCACTTTCTCAGTCACTTTCCTAAGTCACTTTCTCAGTCACTTTCTCAGTCACTTTCTCAGTCACTTTCTCAGTCACTTTCTCAGTCACTTTCTCAGTCACTTTCTCAGTCACTTTCCTAAGTCACTTTCTCAGTCACTTTCTCAGTCACTTTCTCAGTCACTTTCTCAGTCACTTTTCTCAGTCACTTTCTCAGTCACTTTCTAAGTCACTTTCTCAAAGTGACTGAGAAAGTGACTGAGAAAGTGACTGAGAAAGTGACTGAGAAAGTGACTGAGAAAGTGACTTAGGAAAGTGACTGAGAAAGTGACTGAGAAAGTGACTGAGAAAGTGACTGAGAAAGTGACTTAGGAAAGTGACTGAGAAAGTGACTAAGGAAAGTGACTGAGAAAGTGACTGAGAAAGGAAAGTGACTGAGAAAGTGACTGAGAAAGTGACTGAGAAAGTGACTGAGAAAGTGACTGAGAAAGTGACTTGGCTAAGTGACTGAGAAAGTGACTGAGAAAGTGACTGAGAAAGTGACTTGGCTAAGTGACTGAGAAAGTGACTTAGGAAAGTGACTTAGGAAAGTGACTGAGAAAGTGACTGAGAAAGTGACTGAGAAAGTGACTTAGGCAAGTGACTGAGAAAGTGACTTAGAAAGTGACTGAGGCAAGTGACTGAGAAAGTGACTTAGAAAGTGACTGAGAAAGTGACTGAGAAAGTGACTTAGGCAAGTGACTGAGAAAGTGACTTAGGCAAGTGACTGAGAAAGTGACTGAGAAAGTGACTGAGAAAGTGACTGAGAAAGTGACTGAGAAAGTGACTTAGCCAAGTGACTGAGAAAGTGACTTAGGAAAGTGACTTAGGAAAGTGACTGAGAAAGTGACTGAGAAAGTGACTGAGAAAGTGACTTAGGCAAGTGACTGAGAAAGTGACTTAGAAAGTGACTGAGAAAGTGACTGAGAAAGTGACTTAGGCAAGTGACTGAGAAAGTGACTTAGTCATTTTCTCAGTCACTTTCTCAGTCACTTTCTCAGTCACTTTCTCAGTCACTTGCCTAAGTCACTTTCTCAGTCACTTTCTCAGTCACTTTCTCAGTCACTTTTCTCAGTCACTTTGAGAAAGTGACTTAGGCAAGTGACTGAGAAAGTGACTGAGAAAGTGACTGAGAAAAGTGACTGAGAAAGTGACTGAGAAAGTGACTGAGAAAGTGACTGAGAAAGTGACTGAGAAAGTGACTTAGGCAAGTGACTGAGAAAGTGACTGAGAAAAGTGACTGAGAAAGTGACTGAGAAAATGACTAGTCACTTTCTCAGTCACTTGCCTAAGTCACTTTCTCAGTCACTTTCTCAGTCACTTTCTCAGTCACTTGCCTAAGTCACTTCTCAGTCCTTGCTTAAGTCACTTTCTCAGTCACTTGCTAAGTCACTTTCTCAGTCCACTTTCCTAAGTCACTTTCTCAGTCACTTTCTAAGTCACTTTCTCAGTCACTTTCCTAAGTCACTTCTCAGTCACTTTTCAGTCACTTTCTAAGTCACTTTCTCAGTCACTTGCCTAAGTCACTTTCTCAGTCACTTTCTCAGTCACTTTCTCAGTCACTTGCCTAAGTCACTTTCTCAGTCACTTTCCTAAGTCACTTTCTCAGTCACTTGCCTAAGTCACTTTCTCAGTCACTTTCCTAAGTCACTTTCCTCAGTCACTTTCTCAGTCACTTTCTAAGTCACTTTCTCAGTCACTTGCCTAAGTCACTTTCTCAGTCACTTTCTCAGTCACTTTCTCAGTCACTTGCCTAAGTCACTTTCTCAGTCACTTGCCTAAGTCACTTTCTCAGTCACTTGCCTAAGTCACTTTCTCAGTCACTTTCCTAAGTCACTTTCTCAGTCACTTGGCTAAGTCACTTGGCTAAGTCACTTGGCTAAGTCACTTTCTCAGTCACTTTCTCAGTCACTTTCTCAGTCACTTTCTCAGTCACTTTCTCAGTCACTTTCCTTAGTCACTTTCTCAGTCACTTCCTCAGTCACTTTCTCAGTCACTTTCTCAGTCACTTTCTCAGTCACTTTCTCAGTCACTTTCCTAAGTCACTTTCTCAGTCACTTTCTCAGTCACTTGCCTAAGTCACTTTCTCAGTCACTTTCTCAGTCACTTTCTCAGTCACTTTCTCAGTCACTTTCTCAGTCACTTTCTCAGTCACTTTCCTAAGTCACTTTCTCAGTCACTTGGCTAAGTCACTTGGCTAAGTCACTTTGGCTAAGTCACTTTCTCAGTCACTTTCTCAGTCACTTTCTCAGTCACTTTCCTTAGTCACTTTCTCAGTCACTTCCTCAGTCACTTTCTCAGTCACTTTCTCAGTCACTTTCTCAGTCACTTTCTCAGTCACTTTCCTAAGTCACTTTCTCAGTCACTTTCTCAGTCACTTGCCTAAGTCACTTTCTCAGTCACTTTCTCAGTCACTTTCCTAAGTCACTTTCTCAGTCACTTTCTCAGTCACTTTCTCAGTCACTTTCTCAGTCACTTTCTCAGTCACTTTCTCAGTCACTTGCCTAAGTCACTCTCTCAGTCACTTTCTCAGTCACTTTCTCAGTCACTTTCTCAGTCACTTGCCTAAGTCACTTTCTCAGTCACTTTCTCAGTCACTTTCTCAGTCACTTTCTCAGTCACTTTCTCAGTCACTTTCTCAGTCACTTTCCTAAGTCACTTTCTCAGTCACTTGGCTAAGTCACTTGGCTAAGTCACTTGGCTAAGTCACTTTCTCAGTCACTTTCTCAGTCACTTTCTCAGTCACTTTCCTTAGTCACTTTCTCAGTCACTTCCTCAGTCACTTTCTCAGTCACTTTCTCAGTCACTTTCTCAGTCACTTTCTCAGTCACTTTCCTAAGTCACTTTCTCAGTCACTTTCTCAGTCACTTGCCTAAGTCACTTTCTCAGTCACTTTCTCAGTCACTTTCTCAGTCACTTTCTCAGTCACTTTCTCAGTCACTTTCTCAGTCACTTTCTCAGTCACTTTCTCAGTCACTTGCCTAAGTCACTCTCTCAGTCACTTTCTCAGTCACTTTCCTAAGTCACTTTCCTAAGTCACTTTCTCAGTCACTTTCTCAGTCACTTGCCTAAGTCACTTTCTCAGTCACTTGCCTAAGTCACTTTCTCAGTCACTTGCCTAAGTCACTTTCTCAGTCACTTTCTCAGTCACTTTCTCAGTCACTTGCCTAAGTCACTTTCTCAGTCACTTTCTCAGTCACTTTCTCAGTCACTTGCCTAAGTCACTTTCTCAGTCACTTTCCTAAGTCACTTTCTCAGTCACTTTCCTAAGTCACTTTCTCAGTCACTTTCCTAAGTCACTTTCTCAGTCACTTGCCTAAGTCACTTTCTCAGTCACTTTCTCAGTCACTTTCCTAAGTCACTTGCCTAAGTCACTTGCCTAAGTCACTTTCTCAGTCACTTTCTCAGTCACTTTCCTAAGTCACTTGCCTAAGTCACTTGCCTAAGTCACTTGCCTAAGTCACTTGCCTAAGTCACTTGCCTAAGTCACTTGCCTAAGTCACTTTCTCAGTCACTTTCTCAGTCACTTGCCTAAGTCACTTTCTCAGTCACTTTCTCAGTCACTTTCCTTAGTCACTTTCTCAGTCACTTGCCTAAGTCACTTTCTCAGTCACTTGCCTAAGTCACTTTCTCAGTCACTTTCCTTAGTGACTTAGGAAAGTGACTGAGAAAGTGACTAAGGAAAGTGACTGAGAAAGTGACTTAGGCAAGTGACTGAGAAAGTGACTTAGGCAAGTGACTGAGAAAGTGACTGAGAAAGTGACTTAGGAAAGTGACTGAGAAAGTGACTGAGAAAGTGACTTAGGAAAGTGACTGAGAAAGTGACTTTCTCAGTCACTTTCTCAGTCACTTTCTCAGTCACTTTCTCAGTCACTTTCTCAGTCACTTTCTCAGTCACTTTCTCAGTCACTTTCCTGAGAAAGTGACTTAGGCAAGTGACTGAGAAAGTGACCTAGGCAAGTGACTTAGTCACTTTCTCAGACACTTTCTAAGTCACTTGCCTAAGTCACTTTCTCAGTCACTTTCTCAGACACTTTCTGAGAAAGTGACTTAGGCAAGTGACTTAGAAAGTGTCTGAGAAAGTGACTGAGAAAGTGACTGAGAAAGTGACTGAGAAAGTGACTTAGGCAAGTGACTGAGAAAGTAACTCAGAGAATTGACTCAGGATAATGACTCAGGGATAGGGATGAGCCGAACACCCCGCGTTCAGTTCGCACCAGAACCTTCGAACTGTCCGAACGTTCGCACGAACATTTAGAACCCCACTGAAGTCTATGGTACTCGAACGTTCGAATTCAAAAGTGTTCATTTTAAATCCCAATATTCAAGTTATTGTTGGAAAACATCTTTGAGAACCCGGGTCTTGCCCCAGGGAACATGTATCCAGAGCAGCGATTTTAATGATGCTTAAAGTGAAAAAAAATAATGAAAAATTCCTTTAAATATCGTACCTGCTGGGTGTCTATAGTATGCCTGTGAGGTGGCACGTGTTTAGAACTGTCCCTGCACAAAAATAAATTACATTAAAGCCGCAAACAGTATTAAATTACTTTTTTCTTATAGTAATGTTTGGTCCCTGCAATATGGATGAAAATCACTGAAAAAAATAGATTTCCCCGCCACCACTACCCCAGGTCATTACAAGACCCTTTGGCCCTATATACTTTGCACCACCTGTATACTGCTGTTCAAACAAGACAAGGACTGTAGGTTTGTTAAGTAGAATCTGAACCCCAGCTGCTGTAGAGATCCACCTCCATACCGGGCTTTTACACCCACCTCCATAGTCAGTCAGTCTGTGCTGTGGTGCTAGCAGGACGCTCTCACACGAGTCGGCTCACCAGGGATAGATCAGCTAGGCAGGCAGGTTGTTCCCCCAGCCCCAGCTGCTTCCAGGACTCACGGATCACAGCTCTCCTTCCACCCCCTGGCCTCCATATTTCCCCACCACCAGCTCGCTTCCTTCCCCCAGGGGTCTCACAGGTAAGCCGAGCACTGGTGTTTCCCCCGCCTCCCCTGTGATAGCGCGGCCGTCCTTCTAAGGATAAGCCGCAGCTTTGCCCAGCAAATCACTGCCTCCTATTTCTCCTCCTGGCCACCTGGCCATCTGGCCAAAAAAACACAGGCAATCGAGGCACCCCGCCGCCACCTCCCCGCCTCTGTTCCTCCTGTTTTTTAACATCCGCGCCAACCTGTAGAGATTCGCGGCAGCCGCATTTAGGAAAGGCCGCGGCTTCATCCGCGGCCTAGCGGCGCGCCGCTCTCCACCCCCCAACAGTCGGCACTACCTAATTAATCGGGCCACAAAGCCCCCCCCCCTACCCCTCATAACAATAACACTGTGTGAGGATAACTGGCTATATTGTGACCGGGCAACTTTACACTGATAGTCAGGGCACTGATTATAAGTGCAGCCCCAGTTCTAGCTGCTGTTTGTCAGTCAGTGTGCAGTCAGACACCGAGAGAGCAGGACGCTCTCAAACGAGTCAAAGCCCCCCCCCTACCCCAGTAGAGCCCCCTTGCCCTCCGATCATTTCCCTTAGCCCCCCAGGCGCCACTCAGCCTGGTACCCCCCAGGTCGGCGGCCATCTTGCTCCACCCTACCCTATCCCTCTCATTATAACTTGATCCAGGGCTTAACCCGATCGCCTCTTTAGGGGTCAGGAAGGAATTTTTTTCCATACCACAGCATATTGGCGCAGCGTGGTTAGGGTTTTTTTGCCTTCCTCTGGACCAAGCCAGGATCAGAGGATTCAGTTATCCTTGTGAATCCACCCCCCCTCCCCCCTTGGTTCCGCGGCGGCCATGGTTAATCGGCAATACTCGGCGGAGAACATTTGGGATCTGGGTCGATTTGCTGCAATTCTGCCGGCCGCCACCAAAAAAGCCCTAAGAAATCTGCGACTTTTGAGGATCGATCGACGATCGACTGCCAGAAATCGCAGCCATTTACCCCAGCCTAAGCACATATCATGTGCTTTGATCAACACTAGATCGGCAGTAAAACACCGATTAGAAATCCATGATTTCTTATTGCAACATGACTTAGACTGCCTCTTTATTACAGAGAGCTGGCTCACAGCCGACTGTAACACCATTCTAGGAGAATTGGTGCCAGAAAACTACCGTATTATAACGGAAAACAGAATAGGGCAAAGAGGAGGAGGACTGGCGGTGATCCATAAGACGCGTCTTGCGATCACAAAACCAAGCCTCCAAAACCCTCTTCCATTCATGGAAACCCTCACTCTTCAACTGCAAACTGCAAGTAAACGGCCAGGAGACCGTCCGGATTCTACTCTGCTATAGCCACCTGGCCCCAAGTCGCAGCTGCTCTCATCTTTGACGGACTTTGTCTCCACCTATACCCTGAACAGCAAACACCTTTTGCTGCTCGGGGACTTCAACCTTTGGGCCAACTCCCCGCAAGACCCCATTGCCGACGCCTGCATCGACCACCTGGAAGGATTAGGGCTTCAGCAACTAGTATGTGGGCCCACTCATGCTTCAGGTCATACGCTCGATCTTATTTTCAGACAAGATCTGGAAATAAAAATCTTGGAAAATGAACCATTGCCATGGACAGATCAGCATGCAATTAAATTCATTATTTCCGAATTCCCCCCCTTAACAAAAACATCAAATCCAGTGACAACACACTGGACCAGATGTCAGAAGAAGCTCCACTCGGAACTCTTCAAAGCTACGTTAGGGGAAAAAATAAACACAATTCAGCCGCACCAAACAGCGGAAGAAACACTGGAGGCCATAAACACAGCACTATTGCAGTCAGCTGACTTGATAGCGCCGAAACGAAAGACCCAGATCAGGAAAAATAACTCCGGCTGGTTCAACAACCAGCTGGCGTTACTGAAGCAAGAGCGCAGAAGGGCAGAAGCAGCCTGGAAAAGAAACTCTTCAGATGAGAACCTCTCGATCTACAAGGTAATAACCAGAAAATACTACAAGCAAATCTTCGAAGCCAAGAAAAACTATTTTTCTGAGGCTATCAACGGTGCCCTAAATCGCCCCCGCGAACTCTTCAAGCTGGTCACTCAGACCATGAATCCAGGATGTCTTGAAGCCCCCAACTTGGATACACAAGAATTTTGCGATGAGTTATCGGATTGCTTCATTAACAAAATTGAGGCAATCCGGCAAAGCATTCAGCAAAACAATTTCTCTCCCAGCCCCCCCCCCCGTAGTCATTTACACAGCAACGGCAGTAATTCACCACAGTTAGGTGAGTTCACGCTGGAACCCATCTCCATTCAGACCACTAAAAATATCATCGGCACTCTGCGCAACAGCACTGCGCCAAATGATATTATCCCCACCAAACTGCTGAAGGAATGCGCCGACATCTTGGCACCTCCTGTCACGCAGCTTATCAACCAATCCTTCAGGGAGGGCATAATGCCCTCCCAGCTGAAGGAGGGCTTCATTCAACCCATCTTGAAGAAAGCCACCCTGGATCCTAAGGATCCACTCAACTGGCGCCCCATAACAGGCCTAAATGTTCTCTCCAAGGTAATGGAGAAAGCAGTGGTACAGCAGCTGCAACAGCATCTAGATACCCACAACTTACTCGACCCATTTCAATCAGGATTCCGTCCCGGACACGGGACGGAAACAGCATTGCTTAAGATATGGGATGACATTCTCGAGGCTGCAGACGAAGAAGAATCTTCTCTTCTGGTTCTGCTGGACCTAAGCGCAGCCTTTGATACAGTTGATCACAAGCTGTTATTGACTCGGCTGGCTAAAATAGCTAAAGTCGCAGAAAGCGATCTATCCTGGTTCTCCTCTTTTTTGGAAAACCGATCGCAAATAGTGAAGCTAGGACCCTTCACTTCTGAACAACGCACATTATCGTGCGGGGTCCCTCAAGGATCTCCCCTGTCGCCGATGTTATTCAACATCTATGTGCGTCCTCTTTTCGAAATCACCAGCAGCCAAAAACTGCTATATCACTCTTATGCAGACGACATGCAACTGTACTTCCGCATTTGCAATAAAAAGGATCACCACCTCAACCTAGAGACTTGCCTCTCTTTGATAGAGGACTGGATGACAAAGAGTTATCTCAAACTCAACGGAGCGAAAACAGAACTTCTTCTGTTTCACGCCAAGCGTAGGAATCAATCGACAACAACCTGGATCCCGCCGCCCATTTTGGGCAAAATCATCACCCCTAGCGCCAAAGTCAAAAGTCTTGGGGTCATCTTCGACTCCGACATGACAATGAACGCACAAATAGGGTCAGTAGTCAGCGGATCTCACCATCTGCTGCGCCTACTACGCAGACTCACGCCTTTTATTCCCAAGAAAGACAAAGCGGTCGTGGTGGGAGCGATTGTAAACTCCAGACTGGACTATGCAAATGCCCTTTACCTCGGACTCCCCAAGTACCAAATCGCTCGTCTTCAAGTCGTTCAAAATACGAAATCCAAAAAAGACAAAAGAAAAGAAATCACCGCTCCAGGTGAGACCTGTAGACGATCAAGGATAATTAGATTACCAGGGTGCTGGCGATGCAAATGGCAATGATAATGAAGAAAAGAGGGAAGGACGGCCGCACTCCAAGGATTTTCAAACGAAAAAAGTTGTCTTTATTGTAAATCCAAAAACATGTACAGTCACAGCAATCACAGAAAACAGGACAGCCGACGCGTTTCGCACTCGATCAGTGCTTAGTCAAGCCATGACTAAGCACTGATCGAGTGCGAAATGCGTCGGCTGTCCTGTTTTCTGTGATTGCTGTGACTGTACATGTTTTTGGATTTACAATAAAGACAACTTTTTTCGTTTGAAAATCCTTGGAGTGCGGCCGTCCTTCCCTCTTTTCTTCATCATCATCGTTCAAAATACGGCCGCCAGACTTGTGACTGGGAAAAAACCCTGGGAATCAATCTCACCTTCACTGAGATCCCTTCACTGGCTACCAGTTAAAGACAGAATCTCCTTTAAAGCTCTCTGTCTAACGCATAGATGTATCCATGGGAATGCTCCCCATTATCTATGCGAAAAATTAAAAGTTCACAATCCCAATCGTATTCTACGATCCACCAATCAAAATCGGCTTCAGATACCGAAAGCCAGATACAAGTCCAAAGGAGACAGGAGATTCGCTGTCCAAGGTCCCAGACTATGGAACGCCTTACCAGCCAGCATTCGGCTGGAGGAGAACTACTTAGTCTTCAGGAGAAAGATTAAGACTCATCTCTTTTGATCTCAAAGGAGACAGGAACAACAAGCGCCCAGAGGCGATTTACTTCGCATGTGCTGCGCTATATAAGTTCTTCATTCATTCAACCATGTCATACTTTGCTGCTGCATATTGCACAATTTCCTAAAGAGACCCTCAACAAACTACATGACACTTGTGCCTGATGAGGCCACTGATGTTCCAGTGACGGCCCGTGAGCCTGGCCATACAGGCTTGGCCCCCCAAAGTGCATGTGCTGTGTGACAACAATATGTTGATTATTTTAGGTGTGGGGGGCCATTCCAATGCCAGATCTTGGCTGAATAAATTGTTTTTTTGGGAAAAAAAAATCTAGAAAAAAGGGGGGTTGCCATCCGGGGGCCTCCTTTGAACAAATTCTGTGAAGAACTCCAGAAGGCCTTCAGAGAACAGAAGTCAAAATTAAGCAAAAAAAGCTAATGTCAGTCAAGCCTTTTACTACTAAGCTTTCTCCCCATATCTAACCCACAAACTCATCCACTGATCATAAAGTCTAAAATCAAGTTACGTACCGTCGTACTACACAATCGTTTCTTCCACCTTTTTCTACAGACTGTGAACGATGTTTTCACTCATGCGATATCCCTTTTTACACTGCGCATGCAAGAATCTCTGCACGCTTCCCCGCCCCTGATGATCGTTCTTGTACTTTCCACACCCCTTTTTGGTCAGTCAATGCAAGACAGTGTAGACATCATGGAGGACACACAGCAAGCTGGAAGCTCAAACCAGGAACAAGGCCAGGCAGTAGCAAAAAACAGGAGCAGGAGGTACAAAGCCACCAATATGTGCTTTGAGGAGATGGTGGAAATGGTGGCAATCCTAAGGAGGGAGGACTATGATTGCAAACATGGCCCTTACGAGAACCCAAACAAGGTGAAGGCCCAGTTCATGGAGAATGTGCAGAGGACTCTCCATCAGAAATTCGGGGTGCAGAGGTCAAGGGAACAGCTGCGGAAAAGGTGGTCTGACCTTAAATTAGGAGAGCCGGAGCAGATGGAGAGGATTAACTACATGCCAACCGCCCGCCATCATATTACTGCGGGACGGTGGCTCTGCTACGCGGGAGCACGTAGCTCTACGTCCTATCTTTTTCGGCCGCTAGAGGGCGTGTGCGCGCGTGCCCAGCGGGCGCGATCGCCGCCGGGCACGCGCGCTCGTTCGTTACAGAGCGTGGAACGAGAGCTATGTGTGTAAACACATAGCTCTTGTCCCTGTCAGCGGGGGAAACGCTGATCTTCTGTTCATACAATGTATGAACAGAAGATCAGTGATTTCCCCTAGTGAGTCCACCCCCCCCCCCCATACAGTTAGAACACACCAGGAACACACTTAACCCCTTCCCTGCCCCCTAGTGTTAACCCCTTCACTGCCAATGGCATTTTTATAGTAATCCAATGCATTTTTATAGCATTGATCGCTATAAAAATGCCAATGGTCCCAAAAATGTGTCAAAATTGTCCGATTTATCCGCCATAATATCGCAGTACCGAAAAAAAACGCTGATCGCCGCCATTACTAGTAAAAAAAAAAATATTAATAAAAATGCCATAAAACTACCCCCTTTTTTGTAAACGCTATAAATTTTGCGCAAACCAATCAATAAACGCTAATTTCGATTTTTTTTTTACGAGAAATATGTAGAAGAATACGTATTGGCCTAAACTGGGGAAAAAAAATGTTTTTTTAGATATTTTTGGGGGATATTTATTATAGCAAAATGTAAAAAATATTGAATTTTTTTCAAAATAGTCACTCTATTTTTGTTTATAGCGCAAAAAATAAAAACCGCAGAGATGATCAAATACCACCAAAAGAAAGCTCTATTTGTGGGGAAAAAAGGACGCTAATTTTGTTTGGGAGCCACATCGCACGACCGTGCAATTGTCAGTTAAAGCGACGCAGTGCCGAATCACAAAAAGTGCTCTGGTCAGGAAGGGGGTAAATCCTTCCGGGGCTGAAGTGGTTAAAAAAAGTCATCAGAAGAAGTAAGAAATTTTCATGTGTACTCTGATTATTTGTTTTTATTATTGTGCGGCATGTGCTTTTTCTTTTGGGTTCTATATATACAGTTCAAGAATAGATGTCAAGGTTCATGTTTGTGGGCATATTAATTGGTTGTATATGTCATCGTTCATTCTATTTATGATCTTTTTATGCAAGACCAATTTTTTATTTAATGTAGATGTGTTCTTTACTAGATTTAAATAATACAACTTAAGTCAATATACAGTAAAAGGAGAGTATGCTCAGCAGTTGGTTACACATATGGACTCAGTAGCACAAGTGTTGGCAGGGCCGATCCGCCCTATAGGCTCACTATGCAAGCTGCTTAGGGACCTGCAAAGCTGCGAAGGGCCCCACACATTACTAGAGGCCCCGCCTGGTGAGAAGTCATTTTCGCCCCCTCACCCCGCTTCTTAACTCGCTGGCTGCATGGAAGAAGAGGTAAGAAGTCAGCACCCCCTGCTTCTCAATTTAATGTAAGATGTCATTTCCGACAGCAAAACACCCCCTCCCCCCGCTTCTCAACTTTCTTTAATGTGACATGTCACTGATGTCAGCGCCCCCCGCTTCTCATTTTTAATGTGCCATGTGATTTTGCTTAGGGCCCCAGGGAGGTCAGGATCGGCACTGAGTGTTGGCCACAGGAACAACCTAGTTAGGGTGTCACACAGAGGTGATTCAGTGGATAGTTGGTGTTTTTCCATGTAGGAAACTTGGTCAAAGATAGAGAAATGTAGCAGCTTTGGTAATGGATACAATCCTGTGTTAAGCATAGAAGGATTGTAAAAACAGACAATTGTACCACACTTTATAAAAAGAATGATTCATATTCCTCTTTAAGGCCTCTAATCTTTTTGATTCATGTTTCCCTTTTTTACAATCTCATAGGGTGCAATGAGGCTGCAAGACTGGAGCAGACAAACCCCCACACAGACCCAAGCCCCACCCCCGCAGGATGTGCAGGAAGTGGAAACTGCCATCACATCAGGTCAGTGTCAGATGAGAAAAAAAAACTGTGGAGCGAAAACTAAAGGATTTAATGGATGTTCTGGGAGGGTTTAAATTTAAAAAAAAACATTTAAGTTTTTCTTCTTTTTCTATGTATGTTTTGTTTTATTTTTGGATAATGGAATCTCTAGTTTTCTGGCTAAAACACATGAACAATGACCAATGCTAAAATGTTGGTCATTGTTCATGCGTTTTAACCAGATATTTTTTTTTTGTGTGTATTTTCTTTGAGAATAACAAAATTAAAAAATATCTAAAAAAAAAGATATCTCTAAGGGTCCTTTTTACAGGTCCGTTCCGTTTGTCCGTTTTTTGGACGTCCGGTAACGGACCTCAATGCTTCCCTATGGAAGCGGATCCGTTAGCGGATGATGCATCCGCTAACGTCCGCTAGATCCGCATCCGTTTTTGCGGACGGAAGAATGCCCTATTTTTCTTCCGTCCAGCCAAAAGGATCGGATGCAAACGGACAGACGGTCCGTTTCCATCCGACTCCCCATAGGGGAGAGCGGAGGAGAGACAGGGCGGTCCCTGCACAGTGTGCGGGGACCGCCCTGTCCGCCGACAGCTGAGCGGAGACCCCCCCGCTGAGCTGACGGACACACGGAGCGGACCGAAAAACGGTCCGCTCCGTGTGAAAGGACCCTAAGGCCGCGTACACACGACCAAATCTGTCTGCTGGAAACGGTCTGCCAGATTGTGTACGGGCGAGCAAACGGATTTGGCCAGCCGACAGATTTGAAAGCATGCAAAAAAATGTGTATACAAAAGGCCTATTTATACAGTGCTCAGCGACACCTGGATGAATACTGCCAAGCAAGAATCGAATTAACCACTTAAGACCCGGACCAAAATGCAGGTAAAGGACCTTGCCCCTTTTTGCGATTCGGCACTGCTTCGTTTTAACTTACAATTGCGCGGTCGTGCGACGTGGCTCACAAACAAAATTGGCGTCCTTTTTTCCCCACAAATAGAGCTTTCTTTTGGTGGTATTTGATCACCTCTGCGGTTTTTATTTTTTGCGCTATTAACAAAAATAGAGCGACAATTTTAAAAAAAATGCAATATTTTTTACTTTTTGCTATAATAAATATCCCCCAAAAATATATAAAAAAAATTTTTTTTCCTCAGTTTAGGCCGATACGTATTCTTCTACGTATTTTTGGTAAAAAAAATCGCAATAAGCGTTTATCGGTTGGTTTTCGCAAAATTTATAGCGTTTACAAAATAAGGGATAGTTTTATTGCATTTTTATTAATTATTTTTTTTTTACTACTAATAGCGGCGATCAGCGATTTTTTTCGTGACTGCGACAATATGGCGGACACTTCGGACAATTTTGACACATTTTTGGGACAATTGTCATTTTCACAGCAAAAAATGCATTTAAATTGCATTGTTTACTGTGGAAATGACAGTTGCAGTTTGGGAGTTAACCACGGGTGTTGCTGTAGGGGATGTGTGACCTAATGTGTGTGTTTACAACTGTAGGGGGGTGTGGCTGTAGGTGTGACGTCATCGATCGCATCCCCCTATTACAGGGATGACGCGATCGATGCTGCGGCCACACAGAAGCACGGGGAAGCCGTGTGTACACACGGCTCTCCCCGTTCTTCCGCTCCAGGGACGGATCGCCGCACTCCAGCGGCGATCGGGTCCGCGAATGACGCGGTCCCGGTCCTGGAGCGCCCGCGACCCACGGCTGGGTACTAAAATCAACGTATATATACGTTGATGTGCCCAGCCGTGCCATTCTGCCGACGTAAATGTGCAGTAGGCGGTCCTTAAAGCGGTATTTCACCCTAAACATAAGATCTCCCATGCGATCCAGCATACTGGCGTCAGCGCCAGTATGCTGTTTTTTTTTTTTTTTAATAGCACACTTACTGTATTATTGTGGAATTCCTTTTCTGTCCCCCGTGGTGGACGGCGCCAGTATAGCGCGTCACATCTTCCTAAAATACCCGATATGGACTCGGGTAATCTCGGCGAAAATGCGGCGCCTGCGCACAGACCTAGGAGCTGACTGCGCAGGCGCCGTATTTCTCCGAGTCCTACGGCTATGGCGCGTCACGCCCTCCGAAATAGGACTCGGAGAAATACGGCGCCTGCACAGTCAGCTCCTAGGTCTGTGCGCAGGCGCCGCATTTTCGCCGAGATTACCCGAGTCCATATCGGGTATTTTAGGAAGATGTGACGCGCTATACTACAGCCGTCCACCGCGGGGGACAAAAAAGGAATTCCACAATAATACAGTAAGTGTGCTATTAAAAAAAAAAAAAAACAGCATACTGGCGCTGACGCCAGTATGCTGGATCGCATGGGAGATCTTATATTTAGGGTGAACCTCCGCTTTAAGTGGTTAAACAGATGATATGCAATCAGTAATCAGCAAAACTTCATAAATGACTGAAAACAGAACTAAAAGCAGCTGTTTAAAAATACAAGACATATAAAAAAAGGTACTCATACGTTAGACTCTGTGACTAATCAGTCCAATCTAAAGCAAAAAATAACAACAGCGCTATTAATGCAGTGAAAATGAGCTCCACTGCATACATAAATGTAACCACAAGATGGCAGCAGAAAATCTAAAAAAAATGTCCAAGAGAAAATAAAGGTAGCAGGATAAAGTAGAGTGCACCATCCACCAAAGCTCTTCTATGACCTCTTGTGAACACTCGCCCCGTCGGGGTTTAAACTCACCCTAATGAAATGAGTGGTAAGCGTATCAAATACCCATGCTTAGAGCATTCTGCAGCCAAATCTTGTCAGGGAGCCGATCATAGAAGGAGAAGGTGAGAGCTGGCGGGCATTTATGAAAGCTGGGGGAAGGGGCATTTGTAAGAGGTGAGAGAGCTGCAGGGCATTTGTAAGAGGTGGGAAAGTTGGGGGGTATTTGTGAGAGGTAAGAGTGTTTGGGGGCATTTGTGAGAGGTGAGGGAGTTGGGGGCATTTGTGAGAACTGGGGGAGGGGGCATTTGTAAAAGAGATGTGAGAGCTGGGGGGCATTTGTAGGAGGTGAGGGAGCTGGTAGAGCATTTGTGAGAGGTGAGGGATGGATTTGGGGGGCATTTGTGAGAGCTGGGGGAGAGGGCATTTGTAAGAGGTGAGAGATTTGGGGGGGCGGTATTGGTGAAAGAACTGTAAGAGATGAGAAAGCTGTAGGGCATTTGTGAGAGGTGAGGGAGTTGTGAAAGCTGGGGGGGACATTTGAAAGAGGTGTGAGAGCTGGGGGCATTTGTAAGAGTTGGGGGACATTTGTAAGAGCTGGGGGGGCATATGTAAGAAATGAGAGAGTTGGGGGGGCATTTGTGAGGACTGGGGGGGGCATATTTAAGAGATAAGAGAGTTTGGGGGGGGGGCATTTGTGGGAGAGTTGTGTACTCCTGAACCATGCTCTCTGTGTGTCGTATACGTCTAAACTCGGCACTGACAACAGCCCTCTGTGAGTTACATACTTCTGATTCTTGAACACAATGGGGTAGATTCTCATACAGCGGTGCATATTTATGCCGCCATAGCGTATCTCTTTTACGCTATGCCAACGCATCGTGGAGAAGTAAGCATGGAATTCACAAAGCAAATGCTCCCAACGTTGCGCCAACGTAACGTAATTTCGTCGGCGTAAGCCAGCGTAAGTGTAAGTGGGTGTGACCTTATGCAAATGATGGTCCGAGCATGGTGCAATGCTTTACGCCCGGCGTATCTTAAACGGCGCATCCGCTGTGACGTGGACGTATGTCAGGAGAGGAGGAAGAAAAATTTCTCGAGTGAGGAGAGGGCTATCGTCATATCGGCAATAGCCAAATATGATGGTTATCTCCATGGTGCCCACAGTGCCTGGACCAGCAGGGCACGTAAGGAGATCTTGCAGCAGATCACCCTCAATGTGAATGCCATTGGGCATGAGACCCGGACACCTGAAGACATCATGAAGATCAATGATCTGAGACGTAGAGTTCGGGATAAGTTGGCCCTTATGAGGAGGCTCGCCAGGGGCACGGGAGGAGGACCAGCCTCATCTGTACGGTTGACCGATGAGGAGGAGGTCATCGCCAGGTGTCTGTCGCAGGTGGAGGGTATGGGGGGCTTCGACTCCGGTGAGCAGGCCTTGAGGACAGGTAAGTGTGTTTTATCCTCCATTTGGTGTGTAGCATGTGAGGGGGTGGAAGGGGACATGTGACAAGTGTGTGGGTCCACCAACATGTGAATTATTTGTGTCATCCACAGATGTGCTGGAGGGAGCGGGGGCCGTCTGATGCCGATGTCCGACCCATGCCATCCCCGGAACATCCTGTACCTCCTTCTGACCCCCTGGGAAGCCACGTACCACCGGTGGAGGAGAGTGCCCACACCTCTCCTCTAGAGATTGTTTTTGAGGAGCCAGTGGATCTCCACCAGGAGGACTGCCTCTATATTGAGGAGGCTTCCACCTTTCCTGGACCCTCACACACCTCCCTGCCCATGAGGTCTTCCCCATCCAGGGGAACCCCCTCCAGGTCTACCCTATCCAGGGGGACCCCCTCCAGGTCTACCCTATCCAGGGGAACCCCCTCCAGGGCTACCCTATCCAGGGGAACCCCCTCCAGGGCTACCCTATACGGATGGGCACAAGCCTCTCCATCCCCCAGGAAGGCTCTTCAGAAGACCAGGGGTGCACCCCAAGCCCTCCAAGAGGGGCTGCAGAGGGAGCAGGCCCGGCAAACACACCAGATGGGTGCTATAGCGGGTGACCTGCGGCGTGTGGCGGACAGCCTGGCCTCCTCGGCCCAGAACCAGGCTGAATGCACATTGGCTGTGCCTCACTCAGCAGGCTGATCAGAGCAGCTCCATCTCTGACAGCCTGCAGGATGCGAGTGGGAACTGCGCTGCCATAGTCACCAGCATTGGGGAGCTGCAGGCCACAACATCAGGCCTCATGGCGGAGGTGAGGAGCCTGGCAGTGGCTGTAGAGGCAAACACGGCTGCCATCGAGGTGGAGGGGAGACAGATGAGGCACCACCAGCGGCAGACCACCACCTGCCAGCTGTGGATGCAGGCTCAGACCAACACCTTCCTCAAATGCATTGCCCTGGCGTTAGAGGGCAGGCAGCCAGCAGCCAGGGAGATTGAGAGATATGCACAGAGGTATGTGCCGTCCTCCTATAAGGGCATGCCATGTCGGGCCAATGGCATGTTTCTTTTTTTTGTAGTCACTGCACACGGTGAGGAGTGCAGGCTACAGTGTGACTGGTGTGGGTGGCATTCCTGCCAGTAAGGTGTGTCACCCTGGGTCGTCGGGGAGAGGTTATCCCCATGACCGTGTGAATGTGGTATGAATGGACAGCAACATCATTGGTGCCTTGGCACGGCCTTGCTGCTCCAAAGTCCCATGTGGTGGACTTGGGCTAAACCAATGTGAGGTGGATGTGGTGTGTGTGAGCTAGGGACCACAGTGGTGTGCATGCGTGCATTGTCTGTGTGCCATGATGAATGTGTGTGTTTAACGTGCAAAGATACGTTCCACGAGGCAACTCCTGACTGCTGTTCCTTCGGCAGATGGGGTCTCCTCAGGCAGGGGGGGGGCTGTGTGGTTCAGGGGTCAGGTCATCACATATATCAATCTCCAGGCCCTTTCTCATGGCGTAGTTGTGCAGCACACAACATGCACCGATGATCTGGCACACGAAGGTTGGGGAATACAACAGGGCCCCCCCAGAATTATCCAGGCATCGGAAACGGAACTTCAGGAGGCCAAATGTGCGCTCCACCACTGCACGGGTACGTATGTGTTCAGCATTGTATCTTCTCTCTCCTCTGGTTTCGGGATTCCGGTATGGAAGGGAAAAGACAGGACGTTAGCCGTGCATGTGCCCCTCGTGATGTCTGCATCATGGGGTCGGAGAGTCATGCCTGACTCCCATGTCACTCACCAACAAACCAGCTGTCCCTGTACACGTTCTGTTCGAATTCTGTTGGGCTGTTGCTTTGACGGTATATGTAGCTGTTGTGGCTGGCCCCTGGGTGTTTGGCACGAACATGCCATATGAGGCATTTGGCATCGGCTATCACCTGTACGTTGATGGAATGCCACTGCTTACGATTGCGGTATATGTGCTCTGTGGCACGGGAGGGCCGGAGTGCCACATGTGTACAATCAATGGCCCCCACGGTGCGTGGGAATCTGGCAATTCTGTACAAATGCTGCATTGCCTTCTGCCGCAGATGCTCATGGGTGGGTTTGATGTGGTGGGACATGCGTGTGAGGATTGCGGGGACAACCTGGTGCACACATCTGCGCATGGTGTATTGTGACATCCCAGACACGACTACACTTGTACGTTGGAAAGATCCACTGGCAAGGAAATGGAGTGTTGCCAGTACCTTGACTAGTGGCTGCACTGCATGTGAGCGTCTTGTCTGGCTGGTGATATCATCATGCAGGGCTGTGGCTAATTCCAGGATGGCATCAGGGCTGAATCTGAAGATGCAATACATCTCCGATTCTCCTATGCCAAAGACATTAATGCACGTTCGGTATATGCTCTCCCGTGCCCTGCTACGTGCCTGTGGACACAGTAGTAGTGCTATGACCATGGCTGCCCCTGCCATACAGATGTGTTGTCCTGCAAGTGTGGTTGCTCAGCTTGTCCGAAACGGTGCTGCTGCAGCTGCTATGCACATCTGTTGCTGAGTTACACCTGCTTTATGAGAAATAACTTTGCGCCGGGCATACAACTTACGCACACATCGCGTAGCCTGCGCCAGGCGCATGTACTTTCGTGAATTGCCGTATCTTCCTCATTTGCATATTTGAATAGGAAATCAATGGGAGCGCCAGATACGTCCAGCATAAATATGCACCCACTCTACGCCAGCGTTGGAAAGTTACATCGGTCAGAAGAAGCCTATTTTCAGGCGTATCTAGTTCTGTGGGCACGGCGCACAGATACGACGGCGCATATTTACACTTACGCGGCGTATCTCGAGATACGTCGGAGTAAGTGCTTTTGTGTTACACACCCTGGACCCCTGCACCAGTGCCGGCCCAAGAATTAAATGCTGCCCCCCCCAAAAAAAAATCACGCCAACCAAAAGGCCCCTACATTCATTATTTTATATGATAACTGAAGGGGACCCGTCATGGCTCTATACATGTATAAAGGAAAGTCCCTCTCAGGCTCTCATGTCTCATACAACTTGTGATGTGTGTTTGTACTTACAGTTTTGCTTCAGACTCCACCACCAGATGCGGGTTGTCACCTGCCACACGTTGCGGATTGTCACATGTTGCGGATTGTCACTTGCCACATGTTGCGGGTGGTCACTTATGTCACCTGCCACATGTTGCGGGTTGTCATTTGCCACATCACATGTCACACGGTGCGGATTGTCACTTGCCACGTCACCTGGCACACGCTGCGGAAAGCCACTTGCCACGTCACCTGCCACACGCTGGGGATTGCCACTTGCCACATGCTGCGTTTTGCCACTTGCCACAACGTCATCTGCCACACATTGCGGATTGCCATCTGCCACACATTGCGGATTGCCATCTGCCACACGTTGCGGATTGCCACCTGCCACACGTTACGGATTGCCAACTGTCACAAGTTGCGGATTGCCATCTGTCACACGTTGCGGATTGCCACCTGCCACGCGCTGCGGATTGCCACCTGTCACAAGTTGCGGATTGCCACCTGCCACACGTTGTGGATTGCCACCTGCCACATGCAGCCTGCAGCTGCAGTGCAAAGTGAGGGCAGAACTGTCGTGATGCAGGGCGGGCAGTGAGAGATGACATCATCTCTCTGCTCCCCTGCCTCTCACTCGCTGATTGACACCCCCCCCCAGTGCACTCTTTGTTCGCTCCTGTCACCAGTGCCACTAACAGCGAGCAGCGGCGCCAGGCTCCTCACAGGCAGCGGTGCCGCTCACTCGCTGACTGCTCCCCCCTAGAGCCCCCCGCTAGTGTCCACTCAGGCAGCCCGGCAGTGTCCTCTCCGCCCGTTTCTGTCACCACCAATAGCGAGGAGCGGCGCCGGGCTCCTCACAGGCAGCAGCGCCGCTCTCTCGCTGACTGCTCCCCCACCATTCTCAATGTCCTCTCTGCCCGCACCTGTCACCAATAACAGCGAGCAGCGGCGCCGAGCTCCTCACAGGCAGCGGCGCCGCTCACTCGCTAACTGCTCCCCCCCTAGTGTCCACTCAGGCAGCCTGGCACCACGCTCCTCACAGCCCACGGAACGGGCTGGCAGGCGTCAGTATGCCGCCTCCCTAAAAGTGCCGCCTGGTACCCATGGTACCACCCGGTCCTATCATAGGGCCGGCCCTGCCCTGCACCCTCTGTTATGTATCCTAAACCCAACACTGACTGCAGCACTCCCCAATCTCTGTGCTCTGCCTTACACACTCCTGCACTATACAGTATATATAATATTGTACATTATATACTTCTCACCCAAGTCTTCATTGTCTCAACAGTTGCTGGTTGCTATGCAGTCCCTGACTACATTAATGACGTTCTTCTTTAAAGTAGGCTCAGACAAAAAATTATTGGGGATTTTCCTAGCTTGTGACGGAAAATATTAAATTATATGAAGACAGGAGGCGAGTATCTTGCATTTCTTTCTTTTAATAATGCTCATAGCAGAAAGGTTCAAAAGGTTTAAAAACTTTAACATTTCACAAGAAAAACTGAACTACAAGACCCAGAATCCTTTGGGTCGATGGTCCCACCCCTTATAGACCCTATATATGATCTGCCCTGAAGCGATCACTTCCTCTTTCTGGATGCGAATACTCTCCAACTGAGTCTGACAAAACAAGGAAAAAAACCTCAAGTGGCTCTGGTCAAACGGACGACGAACGGCCCTGAATTCGAAAGGATGAGTCCTCCGGAACCTTCTCAAGAGAATGGCGAACCTTGATATCTTCTCCCTGGACTACAATCTTCTCTGATGAGCCTGCAACTCAACACTGGCAGTAAACTTCGACCCAACGGGGTCAGACGGAACATCGTTTAAGCTGTGGTTGTAATGGTTTCAAGAAGTTCAATAACCTGAAACGGTAAAGAATAACATCATAGGGTGGGTAGGGTGGGAAGATACTCGCCTCCTGTCTTCATATAATTTAATATTTTCCGTCACAAGCTAGGAAAATCCCCAATTATATATCAGACAGGAGGCTCATATCTTGCATGTTTAAAGCAATAACACATCCTTAATACAAGATATGAACTAACAAATAATACCCTGGAAGGCTGTGCCTATTCCCGCATGAATATGTGACCCTTTAACTCCTGTCTAGGACCCACAAGAATGAAGTGTGTTGGTCATGAATCAAGCACTGAAAAGGATACGTGAGTTTCCGGTCTGAAGTAAAACTCTCGAAAAGTGGATTCGGAGGACCAGTCGGCTGCCAGAAGCAGATCCGACAGCGATCCCCCTGAGGAAAGTACCTTAGTGGCCATCGCGCCCCTGGTCGAATGGGCGCCAAAAAGAGATACGTCGATTCCTGCCATGGCCATGGCCGAGCGAATCCACCTGGCCAAAGTGGAGGAGGTCACTGGGAGGTGAGGTTGAATGAACGAAATCAATAATTGCGAAAGTGTCGGGGATCGGAGAGAGGCTGTAAGTGCCTCATAAGCCTGTAAACAGCGAACCACGCAAAGGCGAGGATGAGATGGGAAAAAGGGGTAGAAGACAGAGTGTAGCTGGGTCTTGGTCCTACGTACAATAGAAAATCTCACACCCTCTGGGGAAAATTGTCTTCTGGAGATATCTAATGCTCTCACATCCGAGGTACGTTTGATGGAGATGAGGTATAACAGGGTGGTAAGTTTCATTGAGAGAAGTCTCAAAGGGAGGCGGTCGTTGTCTTCCCAGGACGAGAACAGTCGCAAAACTAAAGAGACGTCCCATGTCGCCGAATAACGAGGCCGGGGGGGGCGGTTGAATCTCGCGCCTCGGAGAAGTCGGCAGACCAGAGGATGTTTGCCCACAGGAAGAGAATCGACTGGATAATGGTATGCCGAAATGGCGGACCTATACACATTCAGGGAGTTGTAAGCTTTACCCGAAGCGTAGGCTTCCGCAAGATAGTTCACTATCGTGGAGATAGGAGCCCGAATGGGATCAATTTGTTGTTGATCACACCAACGAGACCACAATCCCCAGGCAGATCTATAAGCCGATCTAGTCCCCGGGGACCAGGCCAAGGAGAGGAGGTCTCTAGCTGACTCTGAAAGGTCAGGGTCAGGGCCTGACGACCCGAAACTAGCCAAGCGATAAGGGGAAGATTGCCCTCCAGCAACAACGGGTGCAGGTTCCCGGCTGGGTCGGTCAGGAGGTGAGTGGAGTGTGGAAGAAGTCTGGGATAGTCGATCGACATCCCCAAGGCCAGGGGAAACCACGGTTGAGTTGACCACCAAGGCGTGATCAGGACCACCGTGGCCCTCAAGTGGACCACCTGTAGAAGTCTGGTAATCATGGAAAAGGGAGGGAAGGCGTAGTGTCGACCCTCCGGCCACCATTGAAGGAACGCGTCCGTCGCTATTGCTTCCGGATCCGGTCTCCAGCTGTAGAAATTCGGAAGTTGGCGGTTGAGGCGGGAGGCGAAAAGGTCCATATGCAGTGGACCCCAAAGGTTTTGAAGTGTCAGAAAGACCGATCTGTCCAAAGTCCAGTCGCTGGAGTCTGATAAGTGGCGTGAGTTCCAATCCGCCACCCAATTGGATACACCCGGAATGTGTTCCGCTACGGGGGTAATATTGCGGGAAAGGCAGAAGCTCCAAAGCTCGGAAGCAATGTCCGCCAGAAGCTTGGATTTCGTGCCCCCTAAGCGGTTGATGTATTGCACTGCCGCTACGTTGTCCAAACGTAAGAGAGCGCAACAGTCGGATCTCCGTGAGAGAAAACACCTGACCGCGAACAGCGCCGCCAGTAACTCCAACGCGTTGATATGGAGCGTGGATTCCTGGATAGACCATGTCCCTCCAGTGGAGGACGGACCGCATCGAGCTCCCCAGCCTAGACAACTGGCATCCGACTCCACTATTATGTCCGGACGAGGGCTGAAGATCGTCTTTCCGTTCCATTCCAGGGCGTAGTGGAGCCACCATCGGAGTTCCATTTCCGAATCCGAGCAAAGGGTAATCTTGTCTGAGTATCGAAGTCCCTGACGTAAATGAAGTGCTCTTAAACGTTGTAGAGCTCGGTAGTGGAGGGGTGCTGGAAAAATGGCCTGGATGGAGGCTGAAAGTAGGCCTACGATGCGAGATAGGAGTCTGAGGGATATCTGACGTTCGCGAAGGACCGCTCTGATCTCCCGTCGGATCAGAGCCATTTTGTGAAGTGGCAATTTCAGAATTGCTAGTCTGGTGTCCACTGAGAAACCCAAGAATTCCATCTCTTGAGCTGGTGATAGCACCGACTTTTTGTGGTTGATTAGAAAACCCAGGCCTAATAAGAGGGACTCTGCCCAGTCCCTGTGCAACTCTGCTTGGGCCTTCGAGTGAGCCAGAATGAGAAGGTCGTCCAAGTAGATGATCAGACGTACCCCCCTCCGACGTAGAGTGGCTACCACTGGTTTCATCAACTTGGTGAAACACCACGGAGCCGATGATAGGCCGAAAGGAAGGCAAGTGAATTGCCACGTGTGACCCCGCCACCTGAATCTCAGGTATTTTTGTGCAGAATGATGCATAGGTACCGTCAGGTAAGCATCCTTCAGGTCTATTTTGACAAGCCAATCCCCTTGAACCAAGAGGTCCCTCAACATGTGGATGCCCTCCATCTTGAAATGGTGATAAACCACAAATTGGTTTAGGAGCCTGAGGTTTATAACCGGTCGGTATCCCCCGTCCTTTTTTGCTACCAGGAAAAGGTTGTTTAGGAATCCCGGGGAGCCTGGGTCGACCTTTACAATTGCTTGTTTTGAAATCAGTTCCTGAATTTCTAAATCTATTAGGTACCTGTTGTGTGTTGTGTAATGAATGGGTTGAGGTATCACAGACATGACCGGATGGGACATGAATTCTATGCGATAACCCTGTACTGCAGAAATTATCCAAGCGTCTGCTGTAATCATGCGCCAAGCGTGAATAAAATGTTTTAGTCTGCCCCCTATCGGTATGTGGGCACACTGTGAGGCACTCACCGGTAGGAGGTCTGGATCTCGGGAATCCTCTGCCGCCTCGACTTTTCCAAGGTCGTCCTCTGGGAGGAAAGAATGGTGCCGGTTGTACCAGGGGGGTTGGATACTGCTGTGGGGTAGCAAAGGCCTGGTTGGGGGCTCTTGAAAGGGCCCTGTGGTAAGCGGCGCGGCCAGCAGAACGGCCTCTACCTCTGCCGGCCCTGGCAAAAACCCGGTTACTTTGACCTGTTCTTTTTAGGGATGATTGGGCCTTGTCTAGGGTATTGAACATGCCCACAAATTTGTTTATATTCTTTACTAAGTCCTCCCCGAAGAGGAGACCCTCGGCCGAGGGACCTGGTTCGGACTCTGCAAGATGCGAGAGTTGAGGGTCTAACTTCATGAGGATAGACCTGCGTCTTTCAATGGCGCAGGTCGTATTAGCTGAACCAAGGAGGCAAATGGCTCTTTGGGCCCAGCAGCGCAGTTGTGGTAGGTCAACCGGTTCTTGATTAGTAACCGCATGTTCCGAAAGATTTAGGATCTTAGTAAGAGGTCCCAGTAGATCCAGAATACGATCCTGGATTAATTTAAAGGATCGCTCGATACCCTTTTTAGCGTATCTACCATTTTTGGTCAGATACTTGAGTAGGATTGGGTCGATCTCAGGAGTGACCGCCACCTTGTGGGGAACACATGGCCTGGGGCATTCTGCTCTAAGTTTGTTGCGATTTGATCTAAGATCTTTCTGACCCAGTGTTCCACGTAGTGAGACACCTGAGGGAGAGGGGCCCAGTCCCCTGACCTAGGATGGGTAATGTTTTCGGGATTAAAAAATGGTTCTCCTAGAGAATCCAAAATTACCTCCGTCTGAAGATCGGAGTTGGTTTCCGTGTCCGGAACCACATGCCCAGCCACCATATCAGAATCGGAATCATCCGAAGAGGAGATAAAGGAACCCTCAGGGGATTCATCCCCTGACTCCTCGTTAAAGGAGTCCGGTTTAACCCGGTGGGTAGACACCATTCTTTTATTGGGGAACTCCTTGTGAGCCAAGGGTCGGTCCGTAGTCGGGTGGCTGGGTCGGCAGGCCGAGGAGGGTCCTGCCTCAGACATGATTTTTACTTCCCCTGCCGGGGAGTCGGAGCGGGTCTCAAGGTGTTTTCGTTTGAATGTTGCCTTGCCCGCTTTGACAGTCTCAGGTTGATGTAAGGGGTTGGAAGCAGAGGAAGCTAGGGCAGCCTGTATGGACCTAGTGATCAGGTCCTGAATTTGAGCAGGAGTCATCATCTGGGGAGTATCAGGGTTAGATCCCAGGTCTGCCTGCAGAGAATGGGTTCTAGAGTCTTCTGCCATTATTCCTAGAGAAAATTAACAATTGACAAATGTTTTGTAAGGGACAAGCACTAGCACAGACCACTATCTGAAGTGCTCCGTGTGTGCCAGAGGATCCTGTTTATGGCTATGCTAGGAGAGAGGGGAAGGGAGTGGTAGCAATACCTACGATTCCCACAGCAGTAAATCTCTCTCTCAAGTGCCGCTGTGAGAGAGGGAGAGAAGCGCCGAATAAAAAATCCTGTCGCAGCGCCGTGACGAGAGGCGCTGCGATAGGTCAATGGGATTTGGAGGAGTTTCCATACAGCGGGGATTTACATCCCCTCCCTCTCTGGAGCGAAAAAAGGGCGCGAACGGTCTGAGGGAAAGAAAATGTCGCTGCAGCCGCGCCCCCCCCCGGGGAGCCGACACCGCGTCGGACCCGGAGCAGTCACAGCAGACAAGCTGAGCGAAATTCCCTCAGAAGGGAGGGATGCCCAGCGTCTGCCCAATGAACCAAACACACACAAGTAATGAGGATCACAAGGCAAATACACAGAAAAATATGAATAAATAAAAGCACTTATCTGTCTATGAGCAGAAAGAAAGAGGAAGTGATCGCTTCAGGGCAGATCATATATAGGGTCTATAAGGGGTGGGACCATCGACCCAAAGGATTCTGGGTCTTGTAGTTCAGTTTTTCTTGTGAAATGTTAAAGTTTTTAAACCTTTTGAACCTTTCTGCTATGAGCATTATTAAAAGAAAGAAATGCAAGATATGAGCCTCCTGTCTGATATATAATTGGGGTTTCAATAGATGGGGGTAGGTGGGTGTCAGTTTGGAGTTCAATAGATGTAGGCAGGTGGGTGTCAGTTTGGGGTGTCAATAGATGGGGTAGGGAGTGTTAATCTGGGGTGTCAGTGTGTGGGGGATTATTTCAGTGTGGGGAGTCATTAGGGGTGGGCAAGTGTGGGTTGTCATTAGATTGATCCAGGACAGGTAGGTGGCCTGATGACAGATGGGAAGACGTGATCCCACAGTTCATTAGGGGAGTGGGATATACAGATCTGCCAGTACAGGATAGGATATGTAATAAGGAGCCTCCTGGTTACACTGTCCATCTGTCCGGTAGGTGATTGGTTAATTGCTGTATGCTCGGCTCCTTCCCCGGCCACGTCACGATCAGTGGACTGTAATGTGATGAAGCGGCGCATACTCAGTGGGCACACAGGGGGGTGCACAATTCCCTCCTAACACCGGTGCTCCCACCTCCCCTCATTTCTCAGCGCCGGCTCCGCCCCCGGGACGCTGACTCACTGCCACAGCCTATAGCGTCTGACTCTGCTGCAGCGGCCGCCAATGGGAGGGCGGGACACTGGTGGGTGCCGTTGTCTGGCTGGTTGCTAAGATACCGGAGTCTGGTCGCAGAGTGCAGGATGGAGCCCAGCGGAGATGGGAGCCCCGGAATCGGGTATATGGGGTGGGGTAGCGGAAACAATTGGTACAAAAGAATATACGGGAGAAGGGGCCACGGGGTGTATGAGGTGCAAGTAAGGGCGGTACAGGAGTACTGTGTACAAGAGGTACAGGGGCAAATGGCACAGGACAGAGATTTAAAGTAAAGCGCAGGGTATAAGGGGGTACGGGGCAAGAGCACTGATTATAAGGGGGTACGGGGCAAGAGCACTGATTATAAGGGGGTACGGGACAAGAGCACTGAGTATAAGGGGGTAGGGAACAAGAGCACTGAGTATAAGGGGGTAGGGAACAAGAGCACTGAGTATAAGGGGGTAGGGAACAAGAGCACTGAGTATAAGGGGGTAGGGAACAAGAGCACTGAGTATAAGGGGGTAGGGAACAGGAGCACTGAGTATAAGGGGGTACGGGTCAAGAGCACAGAGTTTAATGAGGTACGGGGCAAGAGCACGGAGTTTAAGGGGGTACGGGACAAGAGCACTGGTTATAAGAAGGTACAGGGCAAGAGCACTGAGTATAAGGAGGTACGGGGCAAGAGCACTGAGTATAAGGGTGTATGGGGCAAGAGCACTGAGTATAAGGGGGTACGGGGCAAGAGCACTGAGTTTAAGGAGGTACGGGGCAAGAGCACTGAGTTTAAGGAGGTACGGGGCAAGAGCACTGAGTTTAAGGAGGTACGGGGCAAGAGCACGGAGTATAAGGAGGTACGGGGCAAGAGCACGGAGTATAAGGAGGTACGGGGCAAGAGCACTGAGTATAAGGAGGTACGGGGCAAGAGCACTGAGTATAAGGAGGTACGGGGCAAGAGCACTGAGTATAAGGAGGTACGGGGCAAGAGCACTGAGTATAAGGGGGTACGGGGCAAGAGCACTGAGTATAAGGGGGTACGGGGCAAGAGCACTGAGTATAAGGGGGTACGGGGCAAGAGCACTGAGTATAAGGGGGTACGGGGCAAGAGCACTGAGTATAAGGGGGTACGGGGCAAGAGCACTGAGTATAAGGGGGTACAGGGCAAGAGCGCTGAGTATAAGGGGGTAAAGGAGCACTAGTTGTAGCAAATCTAGAAGCATCGGGTACAGGAACACTAGGTATATGAAATATAGAAGTACTGGGTACAAGAGCATCGGGTGCAGGAGATAAAAAAGCAACAGGTACGGGAGCACTAGGTGTATGAGATCTAGAAGCACTGTGTGCAGAGATATAGATGCCCTGGGTACAGGAGCACTAGGCGTAGGTGATATAGAAGCACCAGGTATAAGAAAATTGGGTGTAGAAGATATAAAAGCACTGGGTACAAGGGGCAATAGGTGTAGGAGATATAGAAACACTGGGTACAGGAGCAATAGATGTAAGAGATATAGACGCACTGTGTACAAGAGTATTAGGTGTGGGAGATAGAGATGCACTAGGTACAGGAACACTAGGTGTAGGAGATATAGAATCACTGGGTACAGGAGCATTAGGTGTAGAAGATATAGAAGCATCGGATAAAGGAGTACAACCTGCAGGAGATATAGAAGCACTGGGTGCAAGAACAATAGGTGTATGAGATATAGAAGCAACAGGTACAAGAGAATTAGGTGTAGGAGATGGAGATGTAGAAGCACTGGGTACAAGAGAATTAGGTGTAGGCAATAAAAAACACTAGGTACAGAAGCACTATGTGTAGGTGGTATAGAAGCATTAGGTACAGGAGCACTAAGTGTAGGCAATCTAAAAGCACTGGGTACAGGAGCACTAAGTGTAAGAGCTATAGAAGCACCAGGAGTGGTAGTACTAGGTGTAGGAGATATAGAAACACCAGGTACAGGAGCACTAGACTAGGGTACATAGAAGTACTGGGTACAGGAGGACTAGATGTAGGGTATAAAGACATACTAGGTACAGGGGCACTAGATGTAGGGTATATAGAAGTACTAGGTACAGGAGCACTAGATGTAGGGTATATAGAAGTACTGGGTACAGGAGCACTAGATGTAGGGTATATAGAAGTACTGGGTACAGGAGCACTAGATGTAGGGTATATAGAAGTACTAGGTACCGAAGCACTAGATGTAGGCTATATAGAAGTACTGGGTACAGGAGCACTAGATGTAGGCTATATAGAAGTACTAGGTACAGGAGCACTAGATATAGGCTATATAGAAGTACTAGGTACAGGAGCGGTAGTACTAGGTGTAGGAGATATAGAAACACCAGGTACAGGAGCACTAGGTATAGGAGATATAGAAGCACTAGGTACAGGAATACTAGGTGTACAGGGGGGTATAGTATCATGGATATAGTAGGACTGGGTGTAGAAGGTACAGGAGCACTGGGTACAGGGGCTACAGAAGCAATGGCTATAAGGGAGTACAGAAGCAACGGGTATTGGAAGTACAATCACACTGGGTGCAGAAGCACTAGTATGGAGGAATATACGGTATGGGGAGTGTGGTAGCACTTTGTATAGGAGGTACAAGAGAGAGGATTCGGGGGGAGTGTGTACAGGAACTCTGGGTTCTGGGGTTGCAGGAGGAATCAGTCTAGGGAATTCACAATATTTGGGTGTCCTAGTACTGGATAAATGAGTAGAGTGAAGAAGAGCTTTTGGTGCAGGAGGTGCAAGGGTAGTAAACATACTGGGCTGGGGGTGCAGAAATAGACCCACATAGAGTTTTGGGGGTGCAGGAATGCTACGTACAGAAATGTGAGTTCCTTTTTTCCTCTCTTTTTGGTATTTACAATCTTCCAAAACTCAGCCACATACATATTCCATACATACAACTCACACCTGCCTACTCAGCACATGTTCTGCTCTAACTCCCCACACTGCATGCCTCTTATTCATCCTTCCTGTTCTGTACTACTAATCTATTCTACAAGTTTCCTGCCTTCTGAGGAACTTCTCTGTCACTCTCTCAGCCATCAGGCATTCACATGTCACCACTGACCCAGATGTTCAAACCTGCCTAGTTCTTTCCTTTGCTCGTGTTACCAGTAAGTGAGGCAATGAAAAGTCACTACTCTTTTCCTTTAAAGCCCAGTGGTATAATTGGAGATTTTGTGTTCTTTATTTTATTGCAGTATCCTCGATGATGAAAATGGGAGACTGCGACAGCTTAAACTACATAACCAGGTAGGTCAGACCGCAACAACAAAGGCTTTACTGGCATGGAAGGTAAATTAACTGACCCCCTAACTGCCATGGAGGGGAGCTGATCATATTTTGATACTATGTAACCAATATGTCACATTTGTGCATTAATACTTTTCATTTATTTTCTATTACTTGTTGTTTTGTATTTTTTTTTTCTTATAAAAATTACATATTTTTGCAAACCTTTCACGATTTTGATATTTTTACTACAAGCATTATGAGATGCAGGGTCTCAGGTAAATCCACTCTTGTAGGAACATTGCTATCTCATTGATGGTCTTCTTTTCTCCACTTCTACCTCTCTAGAGGGTTCTGCTGGAACAGAAGCAGAGGAGAAAGAGGCAAGAGCTGCATATGGTACAGCCAAACCAAGACGCCAGACAACGGAGACCTAAATCCAGGAAAAGTGAGGAGCATGCGCCTCTGATGCAGTCTCAGACTCCTCGTTCTGTCTGTTCAGATGTCATCTTGGATGGTAAGAGCTCGTTATTTAGATCCTTCAGTAGACAGATGTTCAATATGTTTTCCTCTGAAGAGGAGGCTGTAACATTTCTGGGGTGTCAGGGGCTTGGCTCTGTAAAATGAGAGTAAAATGCAGTGTCAGCCTGCCCCCCCCCCCCCCAATCCATGCGCCTGGCCCCTAATCTACATGCAGGGAGTCGGACGCATGGATTTCAATGGATTTTTTTTTTTAGCCTGAGGCTTTAATTGGCTTAAAGGGTGGGCTTAGGGTGCACAGCACTGCACCCCAAGCCCACTCAGTTGTGTGACAATAGTGAATTAATATTCGCTATTGTCTGCCTTTTTCATCTCCCGGCCAATCAGAAAGTGGGTCCTGTGACCCGATTGGCCGGGAGTCTTAGAGCAGACCGGGGAGACAAGCACAGCTACGAGCAGAGCAAGAACGCTGGGGGAAAGCTTGGTAGCAAGAAGCCCAAGGAACAGAGGCCCCTGAGGCTGAGCATCAACGCCTGAGAGAGGAGGAGGATGCACGACGAACGATGCCTTGGACGGCCTCCGGTCTGTCATCCCCTATGCCCACAGCCCATCCATCTAGAAACGCTCCAAGATTGCCTGTTCAGCCTGGAGGAGAAGTCCTGGGTCTGCTAGAGCGTGGAACCTCCTTACTTGATCACTGCCGTCGGAGGGGAGCGCCGTCTAGCTATGCTGGGAACTCGGTTTACTCTCCTTCAATGATCATACTTGTCCTGACATTCTCTCCCTCTCCCTCCCCAGCTCAGAGGGAATATGATCACGTAGGAAAAAATGTATCTATAATTTTTTTATTTTATTTTTTTATATCTATACAAAAATATTTTGAATTTAATTTCTATTTTAAACGGGTTGTTTTATGGGTTTTATGGGTTGTTTTACAAGGTGATTGTTTACAATCACTTTAAATATGAATTGAATATTTTTTTTTTTTGGGTTGTGGTGCCCAGATGCAGTTTAGTTCTGCTTTAAATGAACATGCTCCCACTCCCTTTTTTTTTATTACTTTTACTGCTGCAGGAATTGATGGTCCAGCTGCCTTCCTTCATTCTGACACTCAGGACTTGGAGTACAAAATCCATATTTTGTCAGTTGGAGAAACTTGTGATGACACTGAATCTGACAACTCCAGACCCAACTCTAGCGACACGAGCTCCAGGTCACGGCTCAGTGAGGGCAAAGCATCAGTGGAGGTTAGAGGCAGGTCTGAGGTCACCAATGAGTCCAGTGCCCAGTCTGCTGCCAGTGAAGTAAAACCCCAAAAGGTGGTAAAAGCGGCAAAGTCCCGATCCAGAAAGAGCACAGCCCGACCTGATCCCGTGGAGGAGGATACTCGGGTGAATGAAGATGAATCGAGACAGGATCTTCTGGAAAAGCTGCAGGAAAGAGGTTGGTGAAAACTTTCTTTGGGCCTTGGTGCATTGTGCTTTTGCCATGTGCACCATCTTCGTATTAACATTTAAAGTGATTGTAATTGTAGTCCTTCATGTTTCATAGTTTGTGTTGAGTTTTGCAAAGAGGTCATTTATCTCCTTCGTTGATATGCGCTGATGAGGCTGCACTGATGGGCACAGATAAGATGGCACTGCTAGGTGACACTGATGAGCACTGATGGGCAGCGATGGTGAACACTGGTAGGCAGCACTGTTGTGGACGAGCTGGTGGCACAGATGAGCAGACGGCTGCTCTCCTTGATCAGGACCGATGTCCCTCTGACAGCCACCAATGATCTGCTTCTATTTTTTATTTTATTTTTTCCTCACACTATCAGCGTGAGGGAAAAAAATAGCCGATTACCGGCTCTGTTTACATTACATAATCAGCTGTCATTGGTTGATGGCTGATCATGTGGTAAGGGGTCAGGATCGACCCCTTACTCCGATCTGTGATCAGCCGAGTCTCATTGAGCCGAGTTTTGCTGATCACAGAGCGCGCCACGCACGCCATGAAGGGTGCGCACAGGCCGCTTGGGAACGGGAGGACATCCATGGACATCCTCCCGGCAAATTAGGTCCACGCTGTAACCGTAATTCGGTTATAGCGTGGATCTGAAGTAGTTAAATAATACAGATATATATTCTACTTCACGCTTTATTGTAATCTGAGATTTAGTTGTGTTTGCTTTTGTTGTCCTGAGATACATCTACTTATTCATATAATGCCACTGAAAAGGCAGAAGCAGGAAATGGCATATTATTTACACAGTAAATTGTTTGGTAGAAAAGTTGCTAGACAACCTATACAAGCTTTAAATTAGTGAGTTTCATCATCTGCTGATTTCTTATAACTCTCATGGATCGCATTGGCAAGTTATCCTTACTGGAGTTTCAAGAACAATCCAAATGCTGAGGCCATTACAAAGGCAAATAATGGCATCAGACTCCGACAAGGGAACACAATATATGATTAAAGCCAAACTCTCAACAAATATGATCACAGATGTCTTTAACCACTTCAGCCCCTGACTATATTGCTGGTCAAAGACCAGGCCACTTTTTGCGATTCGGCGATGCGTCGCTTTAACTGACAATTGCGCGGTCTTGTGACATGGTTCCCAAACAAAATTGGCGTCCTTTTTTCCCCACAAATGGAGCTTTATTTTGGTGGTATTTGATCACCTGGTTTTTAGTTTTTGCGCTATAAACAAAAATAGAGCGACAATCTTGAAAAAAATGAATATTTTTTACTTTTTGCTATATTAAATATCCCCAAAAATATATTAAAAAATATATAATTTTCCTCAGTTTAGGCCGATACGTATTCTACAGATTTTGCGTAAAAAAAAAAAAAATCGCAATAAGCGTTTATTGATTGGTTTGCGCAAAAGTTATAGCGTTTACAAAATAGGGGATAGTTGGCATTTTTTTTACTAGTAATGGTGGCGATTAGCGATTTTTATTGGTACTGCGACCTTATGGCGGACACTTTTGACACATTTTTGGGACCATTGGCATTTTTATAGCGATCAGTGCTATAAAAATGCTTTGATTACTGTAAAAATGTCACTGGCAGGAAAGGGGTTAACACTAGGGGTCGAGGAAGGGGTTAAGTATGTTCCCTGGTTGTGTTCTAACTCAAGTGGGGGCTGGACTGACTTGGGGAAATGACTGATCGCTGTTCATACATTGTATGAACAGGCAATCAGGCATTTCTCCCCCTGACAAGACTGGGAGCTGTGTGCTTACACACACAGCTCCCGGTTCTCGCTCTGTAACGAGCAATCACGGGCGCCCGCTGGGTACGCGTGTCGGCGTCAAGGGCGAGCGGGGGGCGCACGCGTGCCCATATTGGCTGAACGGCGAGATGACGTATATCTACGTGATCTCGCCCAGCAGAGCCGACCTGCCGCCGTATAACTGCGGCGCTGGTTGGCAAGCGGTTAAAGAAGATGTTAATGAATCAATTTTTTTTTTTTTTTATCATAGGTGTATTTTAAATTATAGAGACAGAATGTCAACCAAAAATCCAGAAAAAACACGATATGAATGTTATAAATTAAGTTGCAGTTCAGTGAGTAAAATTAGTATTTGATCCCCCCCAAGCAAAACATGACTTCGTACTTGGTGGAAAAACGTATTGGCAAGAACAGAGGTAAGACATTTCTTGTAGTTGGTGACCAGGTTTGTTCACATCTCAGGAGGGATTTTGGTCAACTCTTCTTTAAATCCTATCTTTCTATAAACATGTTATATTTACTTGCCCTCTGCAGCGGTTTTGCACAGAGCAGCCCAGATCCTCATCTTCTCGGGTTCCTCTTTGGCTCTCCTGGCCCCTCCCTCTTGTCCAGTACCTCCATAGCAAGCGTATTGCTATGGGGCACCTGAGCCGAGCCGTCCTTTTAGATGCGGAGCCCCTCTTCGGCCTCAATCCACTCCCTCTTTCTCCTGATTGGCTAACTGACTTTTATTGACTGCAGCGGGAACTAATGGCGCCACTGCTATGTCTCAGCCAATCAGGAGGGAGAGTTCTGGACGACCGAGGCACCCGTGGACATCGTTGGTTAGAGAGGGGGGTAAGTATTAGGGGTGCTGTGGCGACTGCAGCACACAGAAGGTTTTTTTTTTTATCTTCATGCATTAAGATAAAAAACCTTCTGCCTTTACAACCATTTTAAGGTTTTTTGGCTGTCGCCTGGCAACTCAAAGTTTCAGCTTCCTCCATTAATTTTCTATAGGATTAAAGTCTGAAGACTCCATGACCTTTAAAGCGGAGGTTGGCTCACCGCTGCAAAAATTAAAAGCCAGCAGCTACACATACTGCAGCTGCTGGCTTTTAATAATGGGACACTTACCTGCCCTGGTGTCCAGCGATGTTGGCACTGCAGCTGATGTTTCCATCAGCGGTCGTTTGCTGCCGCCGCCATTGCGGGTAAGGGAACCTGGCAGTGTAGTCTTGCGGCTTCACGCCAGGAACTCTACTGCGCATGCACGAAGCTCCGCTTCTCTCTCCTACTGGCCCGGCGGCAGGGGGAGGAGAAGGAGGGAGCTGGTGATGTCAACAACCGTGGCTGTGATTCCCGGAAAGGGAAAAGGTGCCAAATTTGGCATCGGGGGGGGGGGGGGGGGGGGGGGACAAATGAGCGGAAGTTCCACTTTTGAGTGGAACTCCGCTTTAATGTGCTTCTTCTTGAGCCTCTCCTTTGTTGCCTTGTCTGTATGTTTTGGGTTATTGTCATGTTAAAAGACCCATCCATGACCCATCTTCAGTGTTCTGGCTGAGGGAAGAAGGTTCTCATCTAAGATTTTTCAATGCATGGCCCTGTTCATTGGCCCCTCAATATGGCAAAATCAGCTTGTACATTTTAGCAGAGAAACAGCCCCAAAGCATAATGTTTTCACCTCCATGCTTGACTGTAGAAATGGTGTTCTTTGGGTCAGAATTTTTCTTCCTCCAAACACGGCGTGTCGGGTTAATGCCGAAGAGCTAGATTTTGGTCTCATCTGGCCACAGCACTTTCTCCCAATCCTTCTCGGAATCATTTAGATGTTCATTGGCAAACTTCAGACTGGCCTGTATATGTGCCTTCTTGAGGAGGGGGAATTTGTGGGCGCTACAAGATTTTAATCCATGGCAGCCTAATGTGTTACCAATAGTTTGTTTGGTGAATGTGGTCCAAACTGCCTTGGGATCATTCACAAGCTCCTCCTCTGTAGTTCTAGGCTAATCCCTCACTTTTCTCGTGATCATCCTTACCCCATGAGGTGAAATTTGCATGGAGCTCCAGACCAAGGGCGATTGATGGTTTATATTTCTTTCATTCGCGAAAATTCGCTCCAACAGTTGTCTCCTTCTTGTAGCCCATACCAGCCTTGTGCAGGTCTACAATCGTGTCCCCGACATCCTTTGACAGCTCTCTGGTCTTGCTCATGATGGTGAGGTTTGGATGGAAGAAAGAGATTCTGTGGACAGGTGTCTTTTATACACATAACGAGTTGTTAGGAGCACCTTCTTAACCACTTACGCCCGCCGCATGACTATGTACGTCCACAGAATGCCACGTACAGGCAGATGGGCCTACATGTTTTTCCTTGCCTTCTAGCCGTTCGGGGGTCCGATCGGGCCCCCCCCCGCTACGTGCGGCGGTCACTAAGTGTCTTGGAGCGATCCAGGATGAGGGGGCAGCTGTTCGTTTTTGTCCGCCCCCTCGCGATCGCTCCCAGCCAATCCGCTTCCTCCTCTGCCTGAACTGTAAACGCAGGCAGAGGAGGAAGTGATGTCACCTCTCCTCCCGCCGGTATTTTAGTCCGGAGGAGGAGAGGAGACATCACACAGTGAGTAGCACAAGCACTACACAGACACATAGGCACACAAATCGCCCCCCGATCACCCCCCTAGCCCCCTGTCAGTGTCACTAAATAGCAGTGATCATTTATTTACTGATCACTGCATTTAGTGTCAGTGTGACAGGCAGTTAGTGTTAGGTCCAGGGTAGCCCCGTACCCCCCCCCCCCCCAATAAAGGTTTTAACCCCTTGATCACCCCCTAGTTAACCCTTTCACCCCCCTTTTGCCAGCGTCACTAAGCGATCGTTTTTCTGATCGCTGTATTAGTGTTGCTGGTGCCGCTAGGTAGCTAGTTATTTTTGAGGTTCGCCGCCATGTTTTTATAGCGTTCGAAAATTTATGGGGGTACCTAACGCTATAAAAACATGGCGGCAAACCTCAAAAAATACTAGCTACCTAGCGGCACCAGCGACACTAATACAGCAAACAGAAAAACGATCACTTAGTGACGCTGGCAATAGGGGGTGGAACGGTTAACTCTAGGGGCAATCAGGGGTTAAAACCTTTATTAGGTACCCCCATACATTTTCTAATAAAGGTTTTAACCCCTGATTGCCCCTAGAGTTAAAACTATTGCCAGCGTCACTAAGCGATCGTTTTTCTGATCGCTGTATTAGTGTCGCTGGTGCCTCTAGGTAGCTAGTTGGTGCCAGTAACGCTTACACCCACATGCAAAGCATACACCCCCCATATGTGGAATTACACCCCAAAATACATTCTGCTGCTTCTCCTGGGTACGGGGATACCACATGTGTGAGACTCTTTGGGAGCCTAGCCACGTACGGGACCCCAAAAGTAGATACCCCAAGCTATTTGCTGAGAGGCATGTCGAGTCCATGGAATATTTTATATTTTGACACAAGTTGCGGGAATATGACAAACTGATTTTTTTTGCACAAAGTTGTCACTAAATGATATATTTCTCACACATGCCATGGTTATATGTGGAATTGCACCCCAAAATAAATTCTGCTGCTTCTCCTGAGTACCGGGGGTATCACATATGTGGGACTTTTTGGGAGCCTAGCCGCGTACGGGGCCCCGAAAACCAAGCACCGCCATCAAGATTTCTAAGGGCATACATTTTTGATTTCACTCCTCACTACCTATCACAGTTTTGAAGGCCATAAAATGCCAAGATGGCACATGACCCCATTTTGGAAAGAAGACACCCCAAGCTATTTGCTGAGAGGCATGTTGGGTCCATGGAATATTAAAAATGTTTTGCCCCAAGTGATTGAATAATGACCAAAAAATTTTTTTCCAAAACGTTGTCACTAAATGATATATTTCTCACACATGCCATTGTTATATGTGGAATTGCACCCCAAAATACATTCTGCTGCTTCTCCTGAGTACGGGAATACCACATGTGTGGGACTTTTTGGGAGCTTAGCCACGTATGGGACCCCGAAAACCAATCACCACCTTCAAGATTTCTAAGGACATAAATGTTTGATTTCACAAATCTTGAAGGCGGTGCTTGGTTTTCGGGGACCCGTACGCGGCTAGGCTCCCAAAAAGTCCCACACATGTGGTATCCCCGTACTCAGGAGAAGCAGCAGAATGTATTTTGGGGTGCAATTCCACATATAACCATGGCATGTGTGAGAAATATATCATTTAGTGACAACTTTGTGCAAAGAAAAATCAGTTTGTCATATTCCCGCAACTTGTGTCAAAATATAAAATATTCCATGGACTCGACATGCCTCTCAGCAAATAGCTTGGGGTATCTACTTTCCAAAATGGGGTCATTTGGGGGGGGGGGGGGGGGGTTGTGCTATTTTGGCATTTATGGCCTTCCAAACTGATAGGTAGTGAGGAGTTAAATCAAAAATTTGCGCCCTTAGAAATGCTGAAGGCGGTGCTTGGTTTTCGGGGTCCCGTACGTGGCTAGGCTCCCAAAAAGTCCCAAACATGTGGTATCCCCGTACTCAGAAGAAGTAGCAGAATGTATTTTGGGGTGCAATTCCACATATAACCATGGCATGTGTGAGCAATATATCATTTAGTGACAACTTTTTGAATTTTTTTAATTTTTCTTGTCATTATTCAATCACTTGGTGCCATTTTAGCACCTCAAGAAATGAGATAGGCAGTCATAAAATAAAAGCTGTATAAATTCCAGAAAATGTACCCTAGTTTGTAGACGCTATAACTTTTGCGAAAACCAATAAATATACGCTTATTGCGATTTTTTTTTTTTTACTAAAGACATGTGGCTGAATACATTTTGGCCTAAAAGTTTCACTAAAATGTAGTTTTATTCGATATTTTTTACTTTTTGTTATAAGAAAAATCTTTTTTTTTTTCAAAATTTACGGTCTTTTTCCGTTTTTATATCGCAAAAAATTAAAATCGCAGAGGCAATCAAATACCATCAAAAGAAAGCTCTATTTGTGAGAAGAAAAGGACGCAAATTTCGTTTCGGTACAACATTACATGACCGCGCAATTACCAGTTAAAGCAGCGCAGTGCCAAATTGTAAAAACACCTTTGGGCATTTAGCAGCATATTGGTCCGGGTCTTAAGTGGTTAAATTGACAGGACTAATCTGTGTACCACATGAGCACATACTGTAGTCAGTCTGTGGGTGCCAGAATAATTTTTGCTTGGTATTGGATCAAATACTTATTTCACTCACTGAACTGCAACTCAATTTGTATCGTGTGGTTTTTTTTTTTCTTCTGGACTTTTGGTTGATATTCTGTCTCTGATTTAAAATACATCTATGATCATGTTTATAGACCCTTAATTTCTTTGTAAGTGGGCAAACTTACAAAATCTTCCCCCAATGTATATACTTTGCATGGTAAATTGGTCCGCTACTGGTAACTTGCTGACTGGGGTAGAGAGCACAGGGATCACTTTGTCAGAATCCTGCTGTGCCATTATTGGCCACTGATATTATCACAATGCCGGAGTATTACGTTCTCTAAGGGCAGGCCAGGCGACCGGAATCACCAGAATCCCTTCCACTCAAAACCTGCAAAGCAAGGAAAAATATACTCCTAAGCATTTTCAAACACCATTTTACATAAAGTGTTTTATCATGATATTAAAAATTTTACTTTTATCCCATTCCAAATGGTAAGTAATGCTGCCATATAAAGTATTGCTGCAATGTTTTATCCTTGCATATAAAACGTGTTATATTTATGCTACTGTTTCTGAGTAGTTAGTGGAAAAACCTAATTTTTTTTATTTTTTTTAATTTGTTAATTGAGTTGAGTTTAAAATTCTGATAATTATTCAACAGGGCCTCCTATAGTGCATCTAGTATAATCTGTTAATATGGACTTTAATATAATTAGGTGAGCAGACACAATCTTTTATTTAAAGGCTAAGTTCACCTTTGTTCATCCTTTTTTTTTCTTCTTAAATCCAGCTCCCCTATGTACCAATAAAGCATTATTGTACTTATTTTGCAAAAATAAAACCGATTTCCATTAAAGCCTTTTGTTAACCTAAAAAAAAATATTGATCCTGTTCCCTGAAAGCATGTTATACAGCACAGTGATTGTGCCGTGTCATTTGGGCCCCTCTATCACCTAAAAAACCTGGCTGATCCTGCCTGGTTCTGCCCTCCCCACTGTAAACTGACCATGGTATATCATGGCTGCTGAGCCCTGACACCGTGGTCATTTTACGAGTCTCCGTCATCCGCAGCTCTCCTCTCCTCCGTCCTCTTCCCCCCTCCCTGCCTGTCTGCTCCTGTGTCAGTGCCTGCCACCTCTCATCCTGCTGCTGAAGTTTAATTTAAAGTTTTATCCCATCCTGTCGGTTTAATAATCCTATGTGCCCCTGTGTCTGTGTTTTATTAAAATAAGTGGCAATCGCCACTCGCATGACCCACTGCCTCTCTCCTCCTCACCTCATCCGCTCACAACTGACGTCAGTGGGGTATCCTCTGCCCCGTCCACTGCAGGCACCCTTCACCTTCAGGGATTAACGCCATTGGGCCTCTCACATCCACAGCAACGGTGCTCCACTAAACTTCCCCTCTGTGCAACTATCCAAGATTCTCTGAGCTAATGACACTAGGAGTGTCCACATCGGACCTACGGAAGTACTTTGGGGTTTTCCCACCATTTTAAAACCGTCCCATATCAGGATCTTCGGTGCTCCCGGACATTCATAGCCACGCTGAGCAAATCTGAGGGGATCTGCACTTTGAGCCCACTATGGGATAATCCATGACATCAGAAGACTATCCCACTCATTTTTTATAAACGATCAAAAAGCTACAATCTTACACTCCTGCGGCCCCTGAGGACGGTCTTGTGCTTGTCCACAGGACCAGAAACGCGTCGGGCAACTCCTACCGCCTTCTGGAGAGCGTTTTTATCTTTCATTTTTTATGTCATTGTTTTTCACTGGGTATATATTTTTTTTGTTCTAAGTTTCCTTTTTTACAGGGGGTACACTCCTGTCCCCGGTGTTACTCACTTATATGTTTGTTTAACATTTGCACCTATTTCAGTGCTTTTACAGACCTTACTATTTAAGGTTTACTTTGTGAACAAATGTCAATCGTAATCTTGTTTGGTCCACTCAATAAATATTTTTTTACAACTAACTTGGAGTCTGGCCTTTAAAGTCCCACTCTGGGGGTATCCTTTTTTCTTTACATTACCAGGGATGTGGCCATTCCCCTAGTCTATAGCTCTATGAACTCCACTATATATTTCCTTGGTGTCGGTTGCTGTTCTTATTCTCCCAGTTGTAGCACTGCCATCTAGTGGATTTATGTATATCGTACACGAGTGTGCTTTTACTTATGTCCAATGTTTTGAATTTTTGTTGCACACAGGTATCTCTGAGAGCCTAAATTTTGATGAAGACTCTTCAGATGGGGAGGAAGCAGACTCTGGAAGTACACGACCTGGTTCTTCCTCAAGTAAAAAGTCTCTGACAGTAAGTTTTTTTGTGAAGGATAGCTTATTTTCTGTTAACACTCCTTGGTGCACACATTCCTATTTGTTAAAGCTAAATTCCAGCCTTCCCTTCAGTCTTGCACGGTTGTACAGGCTCCTCCCCTATATGGAAATGGTTTATTCTAATTTCATGGCACACTGTGAGCTTATCACAGTGTGCATTAGAAGTTGTAGCAAGCCAGATACAGCCCACCTTTTTCTGGTCTGGAGGACATCCAGTATCTCCTAGCCTCACTGAGATAACATAACTTGATTTTTTTTTTCCATCTTTGCCAATTTAAAATATCATAATCGTATATGAGCACAGCACCATAACAAGAAGTCTTTATATATAAATCGCCCTAGATCAGAGATGTGCAATTAGCAGACCTCCAGCTGTTGCAAAGCTACATGTCCCATCATGCCTCTGCCTCTAGGTGTCATGCTTGTGGCTGTCAGTCTTGCTATGCCTCATGGGACTTGCAGTTCTGCAACAGCTGGAGGTCCACTAATTGCATATCCCTGCCCTGGATGTTTAATACCTTTCTCAGCCAGTGTCATTAGTACAGTGACAGTGCATATTTTTGGCACTGATCACTGTATTTTTTGCCACTGGTTCCCAAAAAGTGTCAGTGTCTGTCTACCGCAATATCGCAGTCCCGCTTAAAGTCGCTGATCGCCGCCATTAATAGTTAAAAAAATTTTAAAAAATCCAGTATCTATCCCTTATTTTGTAGACGCTATGTTTGCGTAAACCAATCAATTTTTTTTTTTTTTTAGCAGAAAGTGTGTGTGTGTGTATATATTTATATGTGTGTGTGTGTGTGTGTGTGTGTGTGTGTGTGTGTGTGTGTGTGTGTGTATACACAAATATATTTTTTATTTTTTTTCAAAATTGTTGGCCTTTTTTTGTTTTATAGAGTACAAAAAAAAAACGCAGTGGGGATCAAGTACCACCAAAGAAAGAGCAATTTGTGGGGAAAAAAAATACACAGTTGTATTTGGGTACAGCGTTGCATGACCACGCAATTGTCAGTTGAAATAACACAGTACTGTATCGCATAAAGTGGCCTGGTCATGAAAGGGCTAAATCTTCTGGTTAAAGCAGATGGTTCAGCAAAAAACAATCTTAAAAGCCAGCAGCAACAAATACTGCAGCTGCTGACTTTTAATATTAGGACACTTACCTGTCCTGGAGTCCAGCGGCGTCCGCAGCAGAGGACGAGCGATCGCTCGTCACCCTGCTGCTCCCCCCTCCATCCACGGTGAGGGAACCAGGAAGTGAAGCGATGCGGCTTCACTGCCCGGTTCCCTACGGCGCATGCGCGAGTCGCGCTGTGCCCGGCGATTGGCTCCCGCTGTGTGCTGGGAGCTGAGAGTTCCCAGCACACAACGAGGGGGCGACGGGATGTCGCCAAAAAACCTGTCTTTTGCCCGAGACTGCGGGCCGGAAGTGGTTGCAGATACCTGTCTTTAGACAGGTATCTGCACCCCCCTCCCCCTGAAAGGTGTCAATTGTGACACCGGAGGGGGGGAGGGTTCCGATCAGCGGATCTTCACTTTAGGGTGGAGGTCCGCTTTAAGCTGGGCAGCTGCAGCATAGGTTTGAAAAATGCATTGATTGCTACCCCTATCCCATTATTAAAATTAGCAAGGCATAAGAATGATGGAACCTTTTATACACATTGGAATATGTGAGGGCTGATTGGTGAAACATTGAGGGTATAACATGTTGTAATAGTCGAAGTGATCATTTTTTGTTGTACGCACAGATTGCCAGGCCCTTCCTCTTTGTATGTGTTTTTGTACAGATTGTGTTTATTTTTTTTATTTGTTTTCCTAAATAGCTTTCTTTACCTTAGTGCAGTCAGTCCTCCTTCACTTACCTCATCCTTTGATTTTGCTTTTAAATGTCCTTATTTCTTCTGAGAAATCCTCACTTCCTGTTCTTCTGTCTGTAACTACACACCGTAATGTGAGGCTTTCTTCCCGGTGTGGAGTGTCGTGCTTGCCCCCTGCCTTGGACTACGGGAGAGTCAGGGCGCTCTCTACTTTGCAGATAAAGGAGCTGTGTGTTAGTGGGCGTCCTGACTCTCCTGTAGTCCAAGGGAGGGGGTGAGCACGACTCTCCACACCAGGGAGAAAGCCTTGCATTACAGTGTGTAGTTACAGATAGAAGAACAGGAAGTGAGGATTTCTCAGAAGAAATAAGGACATTTAAAAGCAAAATGGAAGAATGAGGTAAGTGAAGGAGGACTGCACTAAGGTAAAGGAAGCTATTTAAGGGAAAAAAAATGTACCTTTACAACCCCTTTAATAAGATAGTTTTATGATCTGAGATATATGAAGTGTTTATTGTAGAAGCTATCATAGTTAAGATCTCTAAACTCCAACCATCACTCTGTCTTTCCCAGGAATCTGCATCTGCAGAGACAATACCCACCGTACCTCAAGGGGACATGGGAGATGTGGGTGACCTGAGAGAATTTGCTGTGCGCCCTGCAGCTCGTGGAACCGCTGTAAGGTGTCGCATCAGCCGTGATAAAAAGGGGATGGACCGTGGCTTGTTCCCAACCTATTATATGCACCTTGAAAGGGATGAAAACCGCAAGGTGAGACTGGAGACACAATTGCGCTTCTGTAAAGAAAAAACTGAAAAAAAACCACCGTCTGACTCCCTGAGCTTTTCTTTCAGGTTTTCCTTCTTGCTGGAAGAAAGAGGAAAAAAAGCAAAACGTCCAATTACTTGATTTCCACTGACCCCACGGACTTGTCACGGGAAGGGGGCAATTTTGTAGGCAAACTTCGGTATGTACAGTCTACAGATATGTTGTGCAGTACACTGCCATTCATTGGATCTGAATGTGGACTGGATTTGTTACTCTATAAATAATTTTTCATTAACCCCTTCCTACTTGCAACCCTTTTTATATAAATTTTTATTATTATTATTATTATAAAGGATTTATATAGCGCCAACAGCTTACGCAGCGCTTTACAACATACAAGGGAGACAATACAGTTGTAATACAATGGCATACAAGAGGATTATGATCCTTAGTGCGAAGTCCATGCTGGGTTTACCATTTACCAGTATGCAGGTTAAGGCCCTTGCCTCTTTTTGCGATTTGGCACTGCGTCGCGTTAACTGACAATGGCGGTCGTGCAACGTGGCTCCCAAACAAAATTGCCATCCTATTTTCCCCCCACAAATAGAGCTTTCTTTTGGTGGTATTTGATCACCTCTGCGGTTTTTATTTTTTGCACTATAAACAAAAATAGAGCGACAATTTAAAAAAAAAAATGCAATATTTTTTGCTATAATAAATATCCCCAAAAAATATATAAAAAAAAAAAAAAATTTTCCCTCAGTTTAGGCCGATCCGTACTCTTCTACCTATTTTTGGTAAAAAAAATCGCAATAAGCGTTTATTGGTTGGTTTGCGCAAAATTTATAGCGTTTACAAAATAGGGGATAGTTTTATGGCATTTGAATTAATATTTTTTATTTTATTTTTTACTAGTAATGGCTTTTTTTTTTGTGCGACATTATGGTGGACACATCAGACAATTTTGACACATTTTTGGGACCGTTGTCATTTCCACAGCAAAAAGTGCTATAAAAATGCAGTGATTACTGTGAAAAGGACAATGCCGTGAAGGAGTTAACCACTTGGGGGCGCTGTAGGGGTTAAGTGTGACCTCATGTGTGTTTCTAACTGTAGGGGGCGGAGGTGGATGTGTGACGTCAGTGATCGTCGTTCCCTAAATCAAGGAACAGATAATCACTGATATTGCCACAATGAAGAACGGGAAAGGTGTGTTTACACTCGCCTCTCCTCGTTCTTTAGCTCCTGTGAACGATCGTGGGACACCGGCGGTGATTGGGTCCCGCGGGCACAGTAACGGCGCTTCGGACCGGGAAGCGTGCGTGTGCCACCCACAGCTGGGCTCTTAAAGGGGACGTGTCGTGCCATTCTGCTGACGTATATCGTCGTGCGGTGGTCCTTAAGTGGTAAAAGCCTCATACACATGATCTGATTTACTGCAGACAAAGCGTAGGACTCTTGTCCGAAGGGCGTTGGCCAGAAACTTGTCTTGCATACAAACTGCAAAGAATTCTCGGCCAACAAATGCAAAACTATGTGGTTTTTCAGCTCTTTAGCGCCACCCTTTGGGGAACTTCTGCTAATGTTGTGTTATAGTGAGCATTGCTTTTGAGCATGCGTGTTTGTACTTTGGAGTTTTGTCCAACAGACTTGTGTACACATGGTCAAAAATCCGAAAAAACACAATTTTAAAGCATGCTATCCCATATTTGTTGGCGGAAAATTCGACAACAATTTTCCGATTGAGCATACAAACGGTCGGATTTTCCGACAGGCTTTTTCAACAACAGCCTGTCATCGCACAATTCCCGTCGGATAATCCAATCGTGTTTACAGGGGCTTAACATACATCCTCTCTGGCTGTTAAACATGGCTGTCACTAACGGCTTAGGTGTCCACTAGCAATCTGAAACCAATCAGTGGTTATGTAATGAATATGTTAGATATTACTTAGTTTTGTTCAGTTTGGCTCCAGCTTGCAGAGGCCAGTGTGACTCTGTTTAATACTTTAAAGAGGTTCTAAAGGCTGGACAATTTTTACCTTAATGCATTCTCTGCATTAAGGTAAAAAAAGTCCCAGTAGTGGTATCCCCACTTCACCCCCTGAATACTTACCTGAGTCCTATCTCGATTTACAGTAGCCAAGGGACAACCGCTGTGAACCTGGAAGCAACATAGTACGTGTTGCCTCCAGGTTCCTTAGTTGAAGGGGGATCACAGAACAGATGCTCCCCAGTCGCCTCCTGATCTTAGTGAAAGTGCCCTATAGGCAAGTGGTTAAAAGTGAATTCTGGGTTAAGCAAATATTTTCTAAATACAAAAGGCATTTAGAATGTTAAAGCTTGCATGCTTTTGAGTATTTCTTTCAGATCTGAGTAGTAATCCAGTGTGAAATTTTGCCTCTGTTTAGGAGCTTCCTGTAATAAAGACCGATCACTGATGCTCTCTCCTTATGCAGGGTGACTGGTCTTGTCTCCGCCCCCTACTGTAGTTTTCTGCAGGCAGCCTGTAGTGGGTGGGGTCTGCTGGGTTCCTCCCATAGCTCTGCTCTCTGCATAGGCTATGTATAGCGCAGTGATGATGTTACTGCTACTTTTACAAGGTAATAACTGGGTCTGCAAAGGGATCATCCCTGGTTATTGAAGAATGTATTGAAATTGATGATTTTGAGGCCAAAATGAAGCATTTATTATTAGTGTTAATACGAATGTTTTATTTACCTCTGTGTGGGCTTTAAGCGGAGTTCCACTCAAAATTGGAAGTTCCCTCCTCCCTCCTTGCAACCTTCTTCGACACGTTGCAGGTCCCAGAAGATTGCCCAGCCAACATTAGCTTAATATGTTTTAATTCAGATGCTTCACGTCTCAGGAGTGGAAGAGCAGAGGCTGAATGGATATGCCCTCACCCATTCACAATTTGTTCCCTAGGGCAGGGGTTTCAAACTCCATTTCATTGTGTGCCGCATCAGCACTATGATTGCCCTCAAAAGGACCAGTTGTATCTGTAATATTAGATGTCCAGAGCATCCCCTCCCCTTTACATTAGATGTCAAAAGCCACCCCACCATCAGAAGTTGAGTCCCCCACTCTCCCCTATATCACAGTGCACCGCCCCTTTCCTTATGCTGCTGCTGGGAAGAATCTGGATGCATTGCTTGAAAGCAGAAAGTAGGGGTCTGCAGCTGCAGGAGAGGTGTAAGGGCCACATGAAATGGCCTGGAGGGCTGGATTCAGCTTGCGGGCCTTGTGTTTGACACCTGTGCCCTAGGGGGTGGACTGGAGACATGTCCAGCATCTCCAGCAGACTGCCACAGAGCTCCATATACCCATTGTGCCACTCTTTTTGTGATCCAGCTCTATTTGTTCTTCAACGTCTACAATGTTTAAGTTCAATATTGGTACCTATGTTCTTACCATCATATGTATAAGCAATGGAATATACTATATCCTATTTGAATGTTTTTGTATATTTTATTTTTCTTCAGATTTAAACCTTTTTTTATTTTAAAACAAAAATTATAATACATTAAACAGTTGTAGCAGTGTTAGTTATAATACATAATACAGATGAGTCTACATGCAGATGCATACCATTGTGTATCCCCTCTTAACTTAAAATACCCTCCGGGACACTACTACATAAAGAGGAGAGGGACAAAAAAAAAAAAACACACTCTGTTGTTTCAATCTTCCTACTCTCTCCCCCTTCATATTCAAAGTGTCATCTATATTATTAGTCTTTACCCTCCTCGCCCCTCTGCCCTGGAGTCTAAAAAGGAATTCCAGGAGGTCCATGTTCTTAAGTATCTTTCCTGTTGGTGTTGTGCTATCAATACTAATTCTTCTAGTTTACAGATTTCCTTTACTTTACTTATCCACATCTCTATGGTTGGGGGGGATGGTGACTTCCACTTCTTTGTTATGCATGCCTTTGCTGCATCTAATAGATGACATATACTTGTCTCCCTATACGCCTTCTCTTGAATTTGGTTCACATGTAGAAGATAAAATTCTGGTTCTTCCGGTATCTCGTAATCTGAACAAATATGGAGGACCCTTTTAATCTCCTGCCAATAACTCCTTAACAAAGGACAATCCCAAAATATATGTAACATCGTCCCTTTACTTCCCTGGCACCTCCAACATTTATCTGGCACCTCTGGGAAGATTCTATTTAATCTCTCCGGTGTCCTATACCATCTTGCAAAGATCTTATAATTTGTCTCCTGTGTCCTTGTACAAATCGATGTTTCATGCGTTCGTCTGTATATACGTTTTCGCTGTTCCATACTAAATACCTTTTTTTAATTCCTGTTCCCAATCTTGGACACACTTCAAAGGATGGCTCCCTGACTGTACTAGTAATTCATAACTTATTGAGAGAGTATGTGTTAATGTTCCCCTTTCACTACACATCCTCTCTAGTCTCGTGAGTGGTCTCTCGAAGGCCCCTGGGTTTGGTAGTGTGTTCAGGAAGTGAACCATCTGCAGTGCATTCCAAAATTTTAAACGGAATACGTTCTCTTGTTCCATCAGTTCAGCTATTGTAAGCCATCTTCCCATTCGGATATAGTTCACTACCTGTCTACTCCCCTCCTCCCTTAGATGTCGAAAAGCTCCGTCTTCACATCCCAGGGGGAACAGGGGGTTGCCTATCACTGGATATAATAGGGAGGTCTTAGGGTCGATGCCCATTATAGAAAATGCTGTTGCGCATATTTTCACCGTGTTTCCCAGAATCGGATTCTTGTTAATTTCTTTGGGCAATGGGGCAGACCACCATTGCCATACTATATCCTATTTGAATGTTTTTGTATATTTTATTTTTCATGAAAACGTTCTTAAAACATTGGAACGAAAAGTCAGAAGCTTTTTTGTAGCTGCTGACTTTTAATAAAGACAAAAACGTCTGGAATTCCGCTTTTAAAGGGGTTGTAAAGGTACTTTTTTTTTTTTTTTCTTCCTTTACCTTGCAGTCCTCCTTCACTTACCTCATCCTTCCATTTTGCTTTTAAATGTCCTTATTTCTTCTGAGAAATACTCACTTCCTGTTCTTCTGTCTGTAACTACACACAGTAATGCAAGGCTTTTTCCCTGGTGTGGAGTGTCGTGCTCACCCCCTCCCTTGGACTACATGGAGAGCCAGGACGCCCACTAACACACAGCTCCTTTCTCTATCTGCAATGTAGAGAGCGTCCTGACTCTCCTGTAGTCCAAGGGAGGGGGCGAGCATGACACTCCACACCAGGGAGAAAGCCTTGCATTGTGGTGTGTAGTTACAAACAGAAGAACAGGAGGTGAGGATTTCTCAGAAGAAATAAGGACATTTAAAAGCAAAATCAAAGGATGAGGTAAGTGAAGGAGGACTGCACTAAGGTAAAGGAAGCTATTTAGGGAAAATTGTACCTTTACAACCCCTTTAAGCAATTTTGGTTCTCTAGTTACAACATTTTTCAGTTCTGTAAAAACACCAATTAACCACTTAAGGACCGGACCAATACGCTGATAAATGACCCAAGTGGTTTTTGCGATTCGGCACTGCGTCGCTTTAACAGACAATTGCGCGGTCGTGCGACGTGGCTCCCAAACAAAATTTGCGTCCTTTTCTTCCCACAAATAGAGCTTTCTTTTGGTGGTATTTGATCGCCTCTGCGATTTTTTATTTTTTGCGCTATATACAAAAATAGAGCGACATTTTTGAAAAAAAACAACAATATTTTTTACTTTTTGTTATAGGAAAAATCAATAAACTAAATTTTAGTCAAACATTTAGGCCAAAATTTATTTAGCCACATGTCTTTAGTAAAAAAAAAAATCGCAATAAAAAAAAATTAGCTACCTAGCGGGAACAGCGACACTAATACAGCGATCAGAAAAATGATCGCTTAGTGATGCTGGCAATAGGGAATGAAAGGGTTAACTAGGGCGGTGATCAAGGGGTTAAAACTTTATTAGGGGGGGTACGGGGGCTACCCTGAACCTAACACTAACTGACTGTCACACTGATGCCGCGTACACACGGCAGAGAAACTCAACGGGCGGAACACATCGTTCCGCCCGTCGAGGTTCTCTGCCGGCCGTCAGATTCGGCGACCCGCCCGTCGGGAAAGGCAACCAGCCGTTCATCCCGACGGGCCGCCGAGCAAATAGAGAACCTGTTCTCTATTTGCTCGATGGGTTTCCCGACGGGCGGGGCTCGCCGAGAGCGTACACACGGCCGAGGTTCTCGGCAGAATGCGTCTCCCAGCGAGGTTCTCGCTGGTTTCTGCCGAGAACCTCGGCCGTGTGTACAGGGCTTAACTGTCACACTGACACTAAATACTGTAATCATACATGTATGATTACTGCATTCAGTGACACTGTGACAGGGGGAGGGGGGGGCGATCGCGGGGGTTAAATGTGCCTGTGTGTCTGTGTGTTAGTGTAGTGTTAGTGCAGGACTTTCTCGTGATGTGATCTCTCCTCAGCGGTGGTTGAAAAAAACGCAGAGGGAGAGATCACATCGCTTCCTCCTTCCTGTGTTTACACAGGAGGAGGAAGTGACAGGGCGGGGGGGGCGCGCACATTGGCTGAGAGCGATCCGGAGGGGGCGGACAAAAACGAATAGCCGCCCCCTCTTGTCGGATCGCTTGTACAGCCGTGGGGACCGCCGCATGTACCGGGGGGGGGTCCCGATCGGACCTCCGACCCACCTCAAGGCACCAACGTATATATACGTTGATGTGCCTGTCGGTGCCATTCTGCCGGCGTAAATGTACATGCGGTGGTCCTTAAGTGGTTAAAATGTTTTTGTTCGGGGAGCTGTGGTGGCTCAACGTGATTGGCACTGCGCTGACAAGCCATTCACCTCTGCAGCCAAGGGTTCGGATCCCGGTCTCGGCTACATGTGAATTGAGTATGGTGGTCTCAGCCCGGCTCCCGGTGGGTGTGCTATGCAAGGTACGCCTGTGCTTAGTACGCCCACCCCCCCCCCCCCACAAAAACCACCACACTTGCACGCACACGAAATTGGTTTAAAAAACACATGCACTTTGGCCATGCGGTCTCTTAAAATAAAGAGAGGCGAAGGACCTACGGGGCTGGCTGGGTGGGCTAGGCCCCCTCACTCCCTCATAGGGGGAGTCCCTCTGCCCCATTGGGGTCCCGTTGGGCCCCAGTTGGGCTCCCAAGAGGAGCAGGTAGGGCGGGGTGAGTGGGAGGCCCCCCTTCACACCCGCCATTGCCACCAGGGGCATGGAGAAGGATGGCGATTGCCTCCGGGGGGAGGGTCTGCCTACTCCCAACTCCTACAGTCCGGCTCCTCTCTCTCGAGTTCACGCACAAAAAAATACACTTTAAAAAAAATAAAAAATAATGATTTCATTTCTCTGGTCCTGAGATCTTAAAAAAAAAAAAAAAAAAAATGTTTTTGTTCCTATTGTGTCTCAGGTTTTCATGTTTAGTTCACACACTTGCTGTCTGTGGCCTCCCTTGTAGTATTTATGTTTCCTTTTATTGGATTTTGTTTCTTGTTAGATCAAACATAATGGGAACCAAGTTCACTGTATATGACAATGGTGAAAGCCCAGATAAAGCCAAGGCCCGTGGACTGCTGGACAATAGTACTGTGCGGCAGGAGCTGGCGGCTGTGTGTTATGTAAGAATCATCATCTTCATTACTCGCGGACAAACAATTTTTGTTCATAGCCCATGTTGTGTTTAATATTTAACCTGTTTTTTCTTTCTTTTACTCCTCTATCTTCTTTTTTTCTCCTTTTGTATCTAATCTTGTTCCTCCCTTATTTTTATTTTTTTTTACTCTTTCCCCCTCCTTTTTTTTTTTTTTCTTCCCAACTTTCTCCTTTCCTCCTCACTCTCCCCCCCTTCCCCCTATGTCACTCTCTTCGCTCCCCCCCATGTGTGTCTGCGTCTCTCCCCCTCATGTCACTCTTTTTTCCTTCTTTCTTTCTTTCTTTCTTTCTTTCTTTCTTTCTTTCTTTCTTTCCTTCTCTGTTTTTTCCTTCTTTCTTTCTTTCTTTCTTTCTTTCTTTCTTTCTTTCTTTCTTTCTTTCTTTCTTTCCTTCTCTGTTTTTTCCTTCTTTCCTTCTCTGTTTTTTCCTTCTTTCCTTCTCTGTTTTTTCTTTCTTTCTTTCTTTCTTTCTTTCTTTCTTTCTTTCTTTCTTTCTTTCTTTCTTTCTTTCTTTCTTTCCTTCTCTGTTTTTTCCTCCTCTTTTTATTCCTCATCTCATTCCTTATCTGTATTTACTTACCGTAATTCCTGTCCCTGTTCTTTTCTCTTTTTTTTTTTTTTTTATATTTGTCTCTTTCTGTTTTTGTTTCTCTTTTTTTTCTCTCTCTCTTCCTCTCTCTGTATTCCTCATATCTCTCAGGAGACAAATGTGTTGGGCTTTAAAGGACCTCGAAAGATGTCTGTCTTAATCCCTGGAATGAACATTAATCATGAACGGACTCCTTTTCAGCCACTCAGTGTGAGTTTACCATCTTATTTTGCATTACAGCACACAGTGATATCACAGTAACACGTTCTAATGGCTTGCTGTTGGTTGCAGGAATCGGAAAGTCTTCTGTCTAGGTGGCAGAACAAGCGCAATGAGAACATCATCGAGCTGCACAATAAGGCTCCTGTGTGGAATGATGACACGCAGTCCTATGTGCTAAACTTTCATGGGCGTGTCACGCATGCTTCCGTTAAGAACTTCCAGATTGTTCACGACAATGACCGTAAGTCCTTTCACATCTTTATAGCACCAGCCTAACTGTATGATTTTATTTATTACAGTAAAACCGTGGTTTGAGAGCATTTTGTAAGACAAGCTAATTTTTTTAATACATATTGACTTGATATACAAGCAATGTCTTGATATAAGAGTATATAACAAGTGACCTGGGGAATGCCCAGGGAAAAACCAAGCCTACTTGCCGACCAGCTTACAAAAGATATAAGAGTATAAGAGTAGCATGGAGTCACAACTGAGTATAAAAGAGAGAAGAGGTGCCTGTAAGTGTAGAAATATGGTTACATTTAATAAGGTACAACATTTAGCAAACTTTAATGGTTGATGATTAAAACAGGCACATCTAAGTATGCAGGCATCCGGGCTAAAGCTGTCCACATAGACCATCCTACGCACCGCCATCGACTTCATCCCTTCCACGCTGCGCTCCACGAGCGGTTCAAGTCTCTCTTTCAGATCGCTCTACTGCAGGGTAGTCTTCCCGGTCACGATTGCAGACTGATAGAGGTGAGAGCCAGCGGTCCAGAGAATGGTCTATGTCATGGGTGCTCGCCCTGTGGCCCTTCAGCTTTTGCGAAACGACAAATCCCATCATGCCTCTGCCTTTGGAAGTCACGCTTGTAACTTTCAGCCTTGCAATGCCTCATGGGACTTGTTGTTCTGCAACAGCAGGAAGGCCACAGGTTGGACACCCATGGTCTATGTGGACAGCTTTACCCCGGATGCCTGCATACTTAGATGTGCCGTTTACCTTCTCTTTTATACTCTGTAGCTCCTGCTGGATTTTGCTTCTAAATCCCCTTGTGGATGGATATTTTTTGGTTACACAACCTGGTCAGTGTTTTTCTATGGACTATAAACTGAAGGTCCTATGAATAAATGGTTGTGGAAGGAATCATTTGAGTTTCCATCATTTCTTATAGGTAATCTCGCTTTGATATACAAGTGCTTTGGATTACAAGCATGTTTCTGGAACGAATTATGCTCGCAATCCAAGGTTTTACTGGGTTTTTTTTTTTGTTCTGGCCTTTTTTATTGTCTTCTTCATTTTTGTACTTCATTTTTCATCCAAACTATCTGAAAGAGAGACTGTCTGTATTGTTCACAGCAATCAGTCATTTTGTAACTATGAAAAACAGAGAGGTCATTTGGTTGTTTTTTTTTCCCAGACAAAAATAAAAAAAAATCCCTGTTTTAATGGGTCTTTTTTCCCCCTCATTCTTCCCACAGCGGAATACATTGTCATGCAGTTTGGCCGAGTGGCGGAGGACCTCTTCACACTGGATTTCAGCTACCCTCTGTGCGCATTGCAAGCCTTCGCGGTGGCTCTTTCCAGCTTTGACAGCAAGCTTGCATGTGAGTGACAGAGAAGCTCCACCTGAGAGAAGTGTCACCTTCTGCTTGCCATCTCAGTCTCATCTCTGTCACTGTATAGGACAATGATCGGGGCAGGGCTGAGCCTAATTTCTGGAAAATGCATGCGTCCGTCCTTGTCTTTAAGTACTGACTTGTGCCTGTAGTGCACAAAAGCCTTTGTGCCTTTTTATTCCCACTTGATATGCAACGATGAGGGAGAGTGACCCCACTCTGCTGCTTCCTCTACTCTTTATAATCATTGCTTTACATGCAGATCGTATGCTTAGTTTGTGGACTTGTATTTGTTGTGTTTATTCACCACCAAATCATCATCAGACCGCCAAATCTAGCTTTATGGGAATGAGGAAAGTATTATTAGTCTTAATCAAACACCAGTGTCTAGTTAGTGTTTGAGTTAAATCGCAATAGGGCTTTTTAAAGAGGATGCAGCATGTATTCTAATATACAGACGCAATATGCAACGACCGTCCTCATCAAAACGAACTGGAGTATTCTCTAGGAGATTCTAAATGCTTTTTGAAGTATATCTTGCCCAAATTTACAAAACCTGTATGTACCCCTCTGAAGCATGTTCCAAATAATGTTTTAATCTGCTATAAATGGTCCCTGTTACCTCATCATCAGGCTTGTAAAATTCTTACATGGGGCAGCTGCTAAGAGCTCCGTTCTTATTGATGATGTGACATCTGTATCTCCCCAGAGCCTTTTTCCTGTACACAGTATGTGAGCAGGGAGTCGAGACGGCAGCATTGTTTTGCTAGGATAGTAATTAATGTATGTATGTGTAGAGGCACATAGTGTGGGGATAGGTGGGGGTTCTGTAATTCAGCAGGAAGGGCTGACAACGCTGCTTAGGATTTCCTTATAGTAGTGGCATTATGTGGCCCATACAGGTACTGGGAGCTCACTGGATTTCGGAGTATTCAACAGACGTTTTTGTGTACTTGAAGTGCTTTAGGGACACAAGGAAAGTGCAGATATCAATGGATGTACTGAATAGGCTCTCTTTTTTTCACCTTTTATTCCATTTCAATATGACTAATTGTTACCACTAAGAATGTAAGTGCCTAAAACACTAAATGCTTTTCTGGCACCTTTTGGATTTTTAAGAAATGCTTCTTGCATGCCTGCAAAATACAGAAAGCATTTGCCAGGGTTAGAGGTTTGAAAAAAAAAAAAGTATTTTCCCCCCTCGTCTTCCAGGACAGCCCTGAGATATATGGCTCCTCCCTCCGGGACAGGAAACACATTCCCCGAAATCATAAAAGGAGGTCCTCCAGGCCTTCTCCTCAGTTTTTGTGTTTCCTGCCGGACAGGAAGGAGCACATTTGGGAACGTTGCTACTTTTTTATTTTTTTTCCCCCAGTTTCTCCCTTGGTGGGAGTGAGAGCTGAACCTACCTCCTACAGCACGCCTCTGGCCCGGGGGTAGAGAGTGTCGCTGATGGCCACCGCTGCCTTGGCTCAGCGAGAGTGGGACCCCTGGTTGACGGCAGTGTGTTCATGCCTCAGCTCCGGAAGCAGCGGTGAAAGGCGAGAGACGCCATAGACCACGTTGTGGATACAGCACTTCCGGTTTCGACGCTGGAGGGGCGGAGCCACTGCGTTCCAAGGAAGGGAAGTGAGGTCCCGGGCGGAAGCGCGTCATCAGGGGGCGCCGGAAACATCGTTCCCATGTTTCAAAAAGGCGCGGCAGTGGCTATGTAGGAGCCGGAGCCTAGTGGTGTATCTCGGAGCGCTGAGGACAAAAGCACCAGAACCATGGAAGCTGCAGCGGCACATCCAGACCCTGGTTCGGTTGGCACCGGTCCCTCCCAGGTAAGCTTGGTGAGAGCACATGGTTTACTCTGGGGGGGGGGGGGGGGTTGGTCTACTTGGCCAAAAATACCCCCCATGGGTGGCGAACCTTATTGGTGGTGGGTACGGCACTTCTAGGAGCTAGGCACAGTGGTGTTCAGGCATAGGCTGTTTGGTAACTGAGTTTTTGCTTTCTGGTTTGTGTCTATTTCAGATTAAAACTCTACAGCCGCCTAGAAGAAAGTGTGCCGTCTGTGGGACAAAGCTAGGTTCCAGTTGGGACAAGCCGTTATGCCCAGAATGTGTTAGCAGTCTGATAAAAGATGACCCAGTTACTGCTTGCCGTCAGTTATTATCCATCTAGTATGCCTGCCCTGTCCCAGACTCAAGAGGAGGAGGAGTACAGGGAGCAGACTCCTAGGTCTATTGCTTCCTCTCAGGCAGGATCAGCATCAGATTCTGAGGCAGAAGATGATTCCTCCAGGGCTTCTAGGTACAAATTGTCCTTGGAAGATGTAGGAGACCTACTAAAGGCTATTTATGATACCTTGGAGATCCGTGAGGAACAGGTTCAGCTCTCCAAGCACGACCTTATGTACCAGGGGTCTAGTGCAAATAGATCCAGGGTTTTTCCTGTGCACAAATCCCTGATTGACACAATTCTGCGGGAGTGGGAACAACCTGAAAAAAGACCATTCTTTTCAGGCTCCCTTAAACGGAGATTCCCCTTTAATTCGGATGGGTCTCAGCCATGGTACAAGGTTCCAAAATTAGATGCCCCTTTGGCCAGGATATCAAGAAAAACGGATCTGGCCTTTGATGATTTGGGGGCCTTGAAGGACCCGATGGATAAGAGAGGGGACTTGTTGTTGAAGAGAGCTTGGGATGCCTCTTCAATAAGTCTGAAGCCCGCACTAGCAGCAACTTGTGTAGCTAGAAATCTAGAATGTTGGCTTACTCAGTTGCAAACCCACATTCAGGCGGGTACATCTAGACAGGAAATATTAAAATCTTTTCCTCTTCTTTTTAAAGCGGTAGGCTTTCTGGCTGATGCCTCTGAAGAATCAGTTAAGTTGGCAGCCTTGGTAAACGCAGCCCGAAGATCAGTGTGGCTGAAAACATGGACAGGTGATGCCGCCTCCAAGTTAAAACTATGTGGGTTATCCTTTTCAGGTGACCACCTTTTTGGGTCAGGCCTACAGGAAGCGCTAGAAAGGACTCAGGACAGAAAAAAGGCTTTTCCTGAGAGAAAGAAAAAAGCGGAGGGAAAACGTTTTTTTCGAGGTTTCAAACAAAACCTGCAAAAGGTGGATCAGGTTAGCGATAGCTAAAGCTTATAAGTTAGAGGGTAAGCAAGCCCCATTTGTCAAAGCACACTCTACTAGAGCGGTTTCGAGTTCTTGGGCGGAAAAGGCCGGAGCTTCTCCGGAAGAAATTTGTAAGGCGGCAACGTGGTCAAACTATACGACATTCGCCAAGCACTATCGCCTGGACTTGATGTCTGAGAAGGATCAGTCATATGGCCGAAGGGTCCTCCAGGCGGCTACCCCACCCTGACAAGTAAGTTTCTTGTTTATCATCTCAGGGCTGTCCTGGAAGACGAGGGGGGGAAAACCGGAGTTAGGCTTACCGGTAACTCTCTTTCCAGGAGTCTTCCAGGACAGCCCGGTTTCCCACCCGGAGTTTATAGTTTGTAAACAGGAGTTGGATATGTGTACTGACGATGTGTTAGTATGTTATGTTTTTCAGAGCCTTCAGGAATTCTTGGATGAACTGAGGAGAAGGCCTGGAGGACCTCCTTTTATGATTTGGGGGAATGCGTTTCCTGTCCCGGAGGGAGGAGCCATATATCTCAGGGCTGTCCTGGAAGACTCCTGGAAAGAGAGTTACCGGTAAGCCTAACTCCGGTTTTTGTGTATTTCATAGGGCTGACATCTCAGAATTGAAATTGCTGCTTTGCAATAGGCCTTGTGTCCACTTTGGACAAATCTCATGAGCCAGACAGTCAGTGCTTTTAAAAATGCCAGCATCCATCATTTTTACTGCAGTGAATCTACTTCAGTGCTTAGCCTCTTTGGATCTTTATAAACCCTTGTTGGCATCTGCTGATATGTGAATATTTCATTACCTTGTCCAACTCTGCTTTATGTACAGGTCTGAGGAGGGTGGTAGGGTGCCCACCTGCCGCATTTTATTTTTGTTTGGGGGGCTGTGTATGTAAATTCTCGCTCAGATGCTGCTTTGTGCTACTGTGTTGTGTACAAGGCTGTGTATCAAGGCTCCTCTCTGTTAATGCTTGTACAGTTCTGTGAATGAGATACCCTCTCTGCCAGTACTTGTACAGTGCTTCGTTTGAGAGAAGCACGCTGCCAGTACTTGTACAGTGCTGTATATGAGAGAGCCACTCTGCCGTTACTTGTACAGCGCTGTTTGAGAGAAGCACGCTTCCGGAGAGATACCCTCTCTGCCAGTACTTGTACAGCACTGTATATGAGAAGCATTCTGCCAGTACTTGTACAGCACTGTATATGAGAGAAGCATTCTGCCAGTGCTTGCACAGTGCTGTATATGAGAGGGCCCTTCTGCCGGTTCTTGCGCAGTGCTGTATATGAGAGAGATACTCTCTGCCATTGTACAGTGCTGTATATAAGAATGCCTCTCTGCCAGTACTTGTACAGTGCTTCGCATGAGAGAAACATTCTGCCGGTGCTTGCACAGCACTGTATGTGAGAGCGCCCCTCTGCCGGTGCTTGCACAGTGTTATGTATGAGAGAGCCTCTCTGCCAGTACTTGTACAGCACTGTATGTGAGAGCGCCCCTCTGCCGGTACTTGTACAGCACTGTATGTGAGAGTGCCCCTCTGCCGGTACTTGTACAGTGCTGTATGTGAGAACGCCCCTCTGCCGGTACTTGTACAGCACTGTATGTGAGAGCGCCCCTCTGCCGGTACTTGTACAGCACTGTATGTGAGAGCGCCCCTCTGCCGGTACTTGTACAGCACTGTATGTGAGAACGCACCTCTGCCGGTACTTGTACAGCGCTCTATAAGAGAGCCCCTCTGTCGGTACTTGTACAGCACTGTATATGAAAGAGCCCCCCTCTGCCGGTACTTGTACAGAGCTGTATATGAGAGAGCCTCTCCGCCGGTACTTGTCCAGCACTGTATATGAGAGCCCCCCTTTGCCGGTACTTGTCCAGCGCTGTATATGAAAGAGCCCCTCTGCAGATGCTTGTACAGTTCTGTATATGAGAGAGACTCTCTTACGGTAATTATACAGCGTTGTATAATAAAAAAACCTCTCTGCCAATGCTTGTACAGCACTGTATATATGAGAGAGCCTCTCTGCTGCTAGCACAATACTATGTATGGAAATCTTCATATTAGGCTGCTAGCTGGCTGTACATTCAAGTGCTGTGTCTATCTTACCTGCGGTACAATATATTTGCTGCGTTTATTCAAATTTTTGCTGTAATCAGTGTTTTGAAGAATAAGTCGTTCATTTTATATATCTAAAAAGGACCAGTAAATGTAAAACACGAGTCACTTTATGTGAAAGAGCAGTTATAATCATTCACTAACATTACATTCCCTACAAAAATAAAGACAACTACTAAATATACAGCTAAATCCATATATGGGAGCTATCTGACCTGCCAAAGGATTTGCATATCCATCCAAACTTGAGATTACACAGCTCTGCCAGACCAGACAAGAGACCTGGTCTTTCTTCTCTACTGCAGCTCAATAACACAGGTCTTTTTTTTTTTTTTTTCTTCTCTCCCAGCCTGTGATTGGACAGTGAAGCAGCAGACTGATGAGCCCATCTGTCTGTCTGATCTTTCCCCTGTAATGGAAAATGTTTGACTGTCACTGATTGCAATTATTAGTGCATTTCTTTGCAAAACGGTTCCTATGGATTTATTTTAAGGGGGTGAATTGTTTTCACCCCACATTGGTTAAGCTATTTCTGTAAAGTTTATAGCAGGGGTGTCCGACCTTTTGACCTACCTGGGCCAGAAGAGGAATGGACTTGGGCCACACATAAAATACACTAACAATAAAGATAGCTGATGATATGGATATGAGTGGGAGATTTTTCTTTGGGAAGATAAAACTTATAAAAGTCCGGTAAAGAGACACTGTTACATTTTTTTAATTTATTTTATTAACCACATTCCACCCAGCCACTGCACATATATGGCCAGGTGGGCGCTTCCTCATTCTGAGTGGACGTTCAGGAACGTCCCTCAGAAGGAGGGGGATCGCGCGCAGTAGCGCGATCCCGATGCGCTCGTGTCACCCGGACACGGCGCATCTCCGATTGGCAGGAGGCTCTGTGATTGGCCCTCCTGATCACATGACGGCCGTGTCCAATCACAGCTGTCATGTGATGTAACTAGAGAGCCGGTTGCTAGGCGATCGGCTCCACTCCTCTCCTCACAAAGAAGTTGTCAGTGAGGAGAGCAGATCGCTGCAGCCGGCTGAGGATCAGTGAGTATGAGCTGCTTTTACACACTGATCACCAGCCTAGGGTCCCCACACAATGTAAAACGCATTTCCCCACACAGTAAAAAAAAAAACTGTCCCCCACATATGTAACGGTAAAATCATATGATCGGTATGATCATCTGCACACATATGTCCGTGATCACAGAAACCAATTATTATACACTTAACTGGATTTTTTTTTTACCAAAGACAGGTAGCAGAATACATTTTGGCTTAAATTTATGCCAAAATTGGATTTTATTGGATTTCTTTTAAAATGGAAAGAAGAAAATATATATATATATATATACAGTACAGACCAAAAGTTTGGACACACCTTCTCATTCAAAGAGTTTTCTTTATTTTCATGACTATGAAAATTGTAGAGTCACACTGGAGGCATCAAAACTATGAATTAACACATGTGGAATTTATATACATAACAAAACGGTGTGAAACAACTGAAAATATATGTCATATTCTAGGTTCTTCAAAGTAGCCTCCTTTTGCAGCAGACACATCTCTAGAACAACTGTTAAGAGGAGACTGTGTGAATCAGGCCTTCATGGTAGAATATCTGCTAGGAAACCACTGCTAAAGAAAGGCAACAAGCACAAGAGATTTGTTTGGGCTAAAGAACACAAGGAATGGACATTAGACCAGTGGAAATCTGTGCTTTGGTCTGATGAGTCCAAACTTGAGATCTTTGGTTCCAACCACCGTGTCTTTGTGCGACGCAGAAAAGGTGAATGGATGGACTCTACATGCCTGGTCCCCAATGTGAAGCATGGGGGAGGAGGTTTGATGGTGTGGGGGTGCTTTGCTGGTGCCACTGTTGGGGATTTATTCAAAATTGAAGGCATACTGAACCAGGATGGCTACCACAGCATCTTGCAGCGGCATGCTATTCCATCCGGTTTGCGTTTAGTTGGGCCATCATTTATTTTTCAACAGGACAATGACCCCAAACACACCTCCAGGCTGTGTAAGGGCTATTTGACCAAGAAGGAGAGTGATGGGGTGCTGCGCCAGATGACCTGGCCTCCACAGTCACCGGACCTGAACCCAATCAAGATGGTTTGGGGTGAGCTGGACCGCAGAGTGAAGGCAAAAGGGCCAACAAGTGCTAAGCATCTCTGGGAACTCCTTCAAGACTGTTGGAAGACCATTTCAGGTGACTACCTCTTGAAGCTCATCAAGAGAATGCCAAGAGTGTGCAAAGCAGTAATCAAAGCAAAAGGTGGCTACTTAATTCATAGTTTTGATGCCTTCAGTGTGAATCTACAATTTTCATAGTCCTAAAAATAAAGAAAACTCTTTGAATGAGGTGTGTCCAAACTTTTGGTCTGTACTGTATATATCTTTTTTTTTTTCCAAATTTCCGCTCTTCTTCTTCTTCTGCTTATATCGCAAAAAAATTAAAACGGAGTTGTGAATAAATACCACCAAAAGAAAGCTCTATTTGTGCGAAAATATGGGTACAACGTAAAATGACCGCGCAAATGTCATTGAAAGTGCAAGAGCGCTGAAAGCTGAAAATTTGTTCTGGGAAGGAAGGGGGCAAAGGTGTCCATTATTGATGTCGTTAAGTAAGGGATTTGATGTTGGGCCGCAGGTTGGACACCCGTGGTTTATACCAAACAGAAACTTACATTTATTTGTGTTTCTATAGGTTTGTGCAATGATAAAAGTTGGTCAGTCCAGATGGGATATTTTAGCTGTATCAGTGTTGCCTTATCTTGGGGGTGCTCTCATGGAGGAATCTCTCAGCCCCACTCGCCCACCAGTCACATCACAGGACCTCTCGCAATCCCTGCTGTCTTATGCTATACAGCAGGAGTCTTCAAACTGCGGCCCGAGGGCCAAATGTGGCCCTTTGCTAGCCTTTATCCGGCCCTTGGGGCACAATTTCTCCCACTGACATGAGGCACAATTCCTCACATTGACACCAACAATGGGGCACTATATTATGCACTGGTACCAATGATGGGATACTATTCCTCCTACTAATAGGAGGAATACTCCTCTTCCTATTGACCACCAACCCCGAGGCCATATTTGTTCTCACTGATGCCGGGCCCGTGACATTTTCTTCGGTTGCTGGCCCAAATCTGGCCCGCCTAAAGTCTGAAGGGAAATAAAGTGGCCCTTTGTTTGGAGACCCTTGCTATAGAGAATGCAGCAGGTGGTGTGAGACCAGTGTGGGGCTAAGCAAAGCTGGGAACTACAGCAGAGGGATCTTGATGCGTGAATGTCCCAGACTGCTTGAGGGTTATTCAGGCCACAGCATTACACGTGTAACTGAAGTACCTTGTTGGCATGGTCTAGCTTTTTAAACCTAAGTCTGCTTTTATCTTGAGGTGCTCAAATGTTCTAAAAAGGGAAGATGTTTTGTAAGCCCATGCCTCTGTCCTGAGCACTTTAATCATGGAGCTGTTGTATTTCATTGTATTACATTCAAAATCAAATTTTTATATTGTGTACTTTGTATTTTGGCAATAAATGTATCGCATTGGAGCCCAAAGACCAGTGTTTGTCTTTTGTGAATAGAAACCTCGAAATGATATTAAAGGGTTACTAAAGGAAATGTATTTTTTTCTTTAAAATAATAAACATGTTATACTTACCTCCACTGTGCAGTTCGTTTTGCACAGAGTGGCCCCGATCCACGTCTTCTGGGGTCCCTTGGCGGCTGTCTTAGGTCCTCCCCGCAATTACTCACCACAGTCATGCGAGAGCTTGCATGGTGGTCAGTAATTGCGGGCGGGCTCCCGTGATGCAGCGAGCGGCCATAGCCGCTCACTGTATCACTCGGCCCCGCTCCTCGGCGTGCCGCATCACTGGATGTGATTGACAGCAGCGCCAGCCAATGGCTGCGCTGCTCTCAATCCATCCGCTCTAGCCAATCCGCAGCCAGGCTGAGCAGCGAAGAGGATCTTGGGACCGCGTGGGGGTCAGGTAAGTATAATGGGGGCTGGGGGGGGGGGGGGCGGCAGCATCCAATGTTTTTTCACCTTTAATGTATAGATTGCATTAAGGTGAAAAAAAATTTTTCTTTACAACTCCTTTTAAAGCAGAGTTCCACGCTGCTTAAAAAAAAAAACGCTGGCATTTCCACTACTGGAAACTGGCCTTGCAGCTTCACAGCCAGTTCACTTCTGCGCATACACGAAGCGTACTGCGCTTTGTCAATGACCCGGTTGCGGGGGAAGGAGGAGGCGAGATCATCAGAAAGTGGGAGCGGGTACAGAGCGGGTGTGGAGGCAAACAAGCGGAGCTTCCCCTTTTGGGAGGAGCCCTGCTTTAAAGCCAATAATGTATTATATTGTGGCTTACCAATCATTCCCAATGTGGAGGAAGCCTTTGTTTTCTTTTTACAGGGGTTTTCATCTGATCTGGGCAGTAACCTGTATATGTGAGACACAACTCTGGAGGAATGAGAACAGCAGACAGTAGCATTGTCAGACTTGAGGGAGTGGAGTGTTCGTTTTAGATACACTAACAAATTGAATTTAAACTCCAGCTCACATTTTATCACTTACAGCAGTTTTTTTTTTCTTTTGGGATAAAGGTTTTGCATGAATAAATAAAAGCTGATTATTTGAATCACTGCCAGTGTTAGGTGGTTTGTCTCCCGAATGTAAATTGATGCATCCTTACATGGGAGCTTGTGCTTTTTAAAAAAAAACAGACTCACTGGCTGGATCACTAGATGAAAGCAAGACTAAAAAAGAAAATGAATGCAGCAATCGCATCAAATAATGGGTAAGATGCAATATAATGAATGTTTGCTTTTTGGTTTAATACTAATGATTTAAAACAAACTTGGTAAATGTGTTGCCAGGAGCTGAAGGTAAGACTTACCACTTTTCTGGTATGAAGTGCCTTGGGTTTCGCATGGAATGCCAGTCCTGCAGTAAGGTAGAAGGTAAGGAAAAGGGATGGACAGCCGCACTCCAGGGAAACTTCCAAAAAAAAGTTGTCTTTATTGATAAAAAATGGGCATACAAAACAAACCCAGCCACAGGAAAGGATAGCGGACGCGTTTCACACTGTTAGTGCTTAGTCATGGCTTAGTCAAGGACACATAGCAAACAATTGTTTCATGTGTGTCCCTGCGGTGACAGTCGTTTTACACTGCGTCTGTCACCTCACATAGTGTGAATTGGCCGTAAGAGATAACCAGTTGAATTTTTGCCTTAACCCCTTGATGCCTAATGCCCTGTACACACGATCGGTTCATCCGATGAAAACAGTCTGATGGATTTTTTCATCAGATATCTGATGTAGCTGACTTTCATCAGTCTTGCCTACACACCATCAGTTAAAAAAAAACGATCGTGTCAGAACGCGGTGACGTAAAACACAACGACGTGCTGAGAAAAATGAAGTTCAATGCTTCTGAGCATGCGTCGACTTGATTCTGAGCATGCATGGATTTTTAACGGATGGACGTGCCCACAGACGATCGTTTTTTCTATCGTTTTTTTTTTAACCATCAGATAATACTAAAACAAGTTCCTAGTTTTTTCATTGGGAAAAAAAAAACGATGGGGCCCACACACAATCGGTTGGTCTGATGAAAACGGTCCATCAGACCGTTTTTATCAGACGAACCGATCGTGTGTGCGTGGCATAAGGGTAAAACAAATCTAAATGCCCAAGCACAATTGTGCAGCTTTGACATGTGTTGGTAAAACTTTACATATCATTACTTTGTGCATCCAGGTGGATTATACCTTGTTTGTTGGGGGGTTTTTTTCAGGACAATTTGTACTTTCATTTGTTCGTAAACAGTTATGGATATTACCTGATATTTTTTTTATTATTAAGTGAAAACTGGCCCAAAATAGTAAAAAAAAAAATCTAGATCTGGACTCCTAAAGTGGCCAGCAAAGAGTCCAGATCTAAATTCCATTGAACACCTGTGGAGAGATCTTAAAATTGCTGTTGGGAAAAGGCGCCCTTCCAATAAGCGAAGACCTGGAGCAGTTTGCAAAGGAAGAGTGGTACAAAATTGATTTAAAGTAGAGCCTCTAGGATAGTTATAGATAGATATAGAAATAAAAAGTACATATCATCCTGGAAATTCGATATAGAAACATTGGGTCTAAGGTCCCCAAACCTAAGACCAAACAAAAAAAGGGGGGGGCACAGTTGGACTATAGCGGTACATGTAGAATTGGATAACAAGATTACTAAATAAGGGTAAAATAATTTTTATTACATAGAAAAAACACAATACAGAGCTTAAAATGGTGACGACCATACATAACGCCAGTATAATAATCCCGGTGGGGAACAAAATAATGCGTTGGGGGTCATGACAATCTTGACCGGTTTCGCGGTATTGACCGCCTTATCAGAAGTATGTCTACAATTAGGTTAAAAAACAATTGGTTATACATAAATTAGGAATACAAAATTTAAATGGGGAGAGGGGGCTCGGCTGCTTACCTAGGTGTATCCCGCAGAGGAGAATCACCGAACGAGATCCCATGTCCCAGAGGGCAAGAACATGGGGATGGATCCACTAGACAGGTATGTGGAGTGAAAGATAATAATAATTAATATAGGGGGGGCCTGGTCTTGAAAAAAGGGGGGGAAAGGGGGGGGGTTAGTGCAAGACCACGCGTGTTAACTATACGTGATAAAAGGGTAAAAAAATGAAGTGGGGATGTGGATGGAGGACAGGGGGAAAGGGAGAGGGGGGGGGGGGAGTGGAGGGAAAGAAAGGAATGGGAAAGGGGTGGGGAGATAAGTGGGGGGGGGCTAGAGGGGTGGTGAGAAAAGAGGAGAGGGGAGCAGGGGGAAAAGGAAAGGAAGAGATAAGGGTGGAGGAAGGAGGGGGGGGCGAAAAAGGGAGAAGAGAAGAGGGGGGAGGTGGTGGGAAAGGGGGTATGGGTTACAGTATGCCACCATTTAAAGTTCTTGCCCACATATGCCTATAGCACTCAAGATTCGTTTTGCTGGTCCACCCTGGTGTCCATTATTTTTGAGGCACCATCATACAATGTGTACTGTATTTATATGCTACGTCTAACTATTGTATTCTCCTTTTAAATTGTTTATTTTATCACTTATGTTGTTTAATTGTAATTATTCCCTTCATTAGGGCTCAGCTGCTTGCTATCCCCCGTCAGCTCCAGGTGAGGTTTTGCCATCCCTGGCAAGTCCTCCGATGGTTAATCATCCTGGTGAGGTCAACACCCCCGCCCCCGGGGCTGTAAACCTTTCACTTGGTTTCCTGTTCTGGGGCTATTTAAGGCACACTCCATGTGGATGCTTTTACTCACAGCGAAAGGGATGCCGATTCTCAGGATCACTGTGTGATCTACCCAATCCACAGTAAGTTACCCATTTACTTGCATATAGCTGTCTGTTCATACCTGCCTTGGTCGCCTCCCCCCCCCCTTTCCCTCCCGCCTTCTCCCCCCTTTCCCTCCCGCCTTCTCCCCCCTTTCCCCTTCCCCTTCCACGGATCATAATCCTTTATTATACACGTTTTTTCTTTTAGGTGTTAGTGGCTGGCATCATTACCGTGATGCCTCCCCTCCTTAATACGTACTCACTACCGTTGAGGATGTTTCACCAACTCAACATATGTTTTCAGCACATGTCCAAACTGGGCCCCTATCCTTGGGGCACCTTCTATGAATCACCATCCTTCTTTGCATTAGGTACATATACCCCCTTTCCCACCACCTCCCCCCTCTTCTCTTCTCCCTTTTTCGCCCCCCCCCCCCCTCCTTCCTCCACCCTTATCTTTTCCTTTCCTTTTCCCCCTGCTCCCCTCTCCTCTTTTCTCACCACCACTCTAGCCCCCCCCCCACTTATCTCCCCACCCCTTTCCCATTCCTTTCTTTCCCTCCACTTCCCCCTCCCCCCTCTCCCTTTCCCCCTCTTCCCTGTCCTCCATCCACATCCCCACTTCATTTTTTTACCCTTTTATCACGTATAGTTAACACGCGTGGTCTTGCACTAACCCCCCCCTCCCCCCCCCTTTTTTCAAGACCAGGCCCCCCCCCTATATTAATTATTATTATCTTTCACTCCACATACCTGTCTAGTGGATCCATCCCCATGTTCTTGCCCTCTGGCCTCTACATGGGACCTCGTTCCGTGATCCTCCTCTGCGGGATACACCTAGGTAAGTAGCTGAGCCCCCTCTCCCCATTTACATTTTGTATTCCTAATTTATGTATAACCAATTGTTTTTTAACCTAATTGTAGACATACTTCTGATGAAGCGGTCAATACCGCGAAACCGGTCAAGATTGTCATGACCCCCAACGCATTATATTGTTCCCCACCGGGATTATTATACTGGCGTTATGTATGGTCGTCACCATTTTAAGCTCTGTATTGTGTTTTTTCTTCTTTGTATTTAATAAAAATTATTTTACCCTTATTTAGTAATCTTGTTATCCAATTCTACATGTACCGCAATAGTCCAACTGTGCCCCCCCCCTTTTTTGTTTGGTCTTAGGTTTGGGGACCTTAGACCCAATGTTTCTATAGTGGTACAAAATTCCGGGTGAGGCCGCGTACACACGTCCGAGAACCTCGTCGGGCTAAACTCATCGTTCCGCCCGACGAGGTTCCCGATGAGCGGTCGGAAAAGCTCGTCGAGCCAAAGTCCTCATTGAACAACAAGGAAAAAGAGAGCGTGCTCTCTTTTTTTTTGGCTCGACGAGCTTCCCGACGGGACGCTCCTCGGAAGTGTACACACGATCGAGCTTCTCGCCAGAATATGTCTCCCAGCAAGCTTCTCGCTGGATTCTGCCGAGAAGCTTGGTCGTGTGTACGGGGCCTGAGAGGTGTAAGAAGCTTATTGATGGTTATAAGAAGAAACCAATTTCAGTTATATTTTCCAAAGAGTGTGCAACCAAATATTAAAAGGGTGCCAAGAATTTTGACCAGCCCATTTTTGGAGTTTTGTGTGACATTATGTTCAATTTGCTTTTTTTTTTTTCCTCCCTTTTTTTAGTTTTGTTCCAATACACACAAAGGGAATAAACATGTGTATAACAAAACATGTGTTACTGCAATACTTTTCTGTTAAAAATACTTGATTTTCTGGAAAAATTTCTGGGGTGCCAACAATTTCAGCCATGCCTGTATGTGTATGTTGCTTGTAACCGTAGTGCGCATTTTGTTTTTTGTCCTACCTAAGGCCCCTTTCACACCGGGCAGTGGAGGTGCGGTGGCAGTATAGCGCCGCTAAAAATAGTGGCGCTAAACCGTCGGAATTGCCGTGGGAATTCGGCCAAAAAAGGGTTAATACCGCCCTCCTCTGCAAAGGCGCATTGCGGGTCGGTATTACCGCAGTTTCCCATTCCTTTAAATGGGAAGGAACGGGATACACACCACTCCACTCCTCTCACCGCTCCAAAGATGCTGTTTGCAGGAGATTTTTTTTCTCTCCTGCCAGCGCATCGCCTCAGTGTGAAAGCCCTCTGACTTTCACTTTGAGAATGCTGGGCAGGAGTTTTTCAGGCGGTATTTAGGCGCTATTTTTGTTGACGCTTTTATTATCACATGTGGTATTTCCAATAAAACAAAAATATTGCATTCATTAACCATTAGTGTATTGTCACCTGTGACTAACTGCTGGACTCTTTGGTGGCTGCGATATGCTTTCATTATGTAGAATTTGTAAATGGAATATTCACCTTCATATTATCCATGTGTTACAACTGTTAATGCATTATGTGTGTGCCTGATGTTGTGTTCCTTTGTGGCCAACGGTATACTGCTTATGTTCTTTATATATAGTGTTATATATAGTGCTTTCGCTGTTTGGACTTTAGTGGTAGGATTAGGGGACCCTTTTATGCAGACATTTTTTTTTTTTCCCCCACAAAATAATTTATGCAGACAGTTTACATTTTGGATTCTTTTTACTTTTGAAAGCCAAATTAGGACCAATTTATTTTGGCAAAATACCGTATTTTCTGTTTTCTTTGTTTATTTAAAGGTACACTTTGTGTCTGCTTTACAAAAAGCCTAAATTAAAGCGGATGGTTCACAAAAAAGAAAATATTAAAAGCCAGCAGCAACAAATACTGCAGCTGCTGACTTTTAATATTAGGACACTTACCTGTCCTGGAGTCCAGCGCCGTCCGCAGCAGAGGATGAGCGATCGCTCGTCTCTCTGCTGTTCCCCACTACATCCACGGTGAGGGAACCAGGAAGTTGAAGCGCTGCGGCTTCACTGCCCGGTTCCCTACGGCGCATGCGCGAGTCGCGCTGCGCCCGCCGATTGGCTCCAGCTGTGTGCTGGGAGCCGAGTGTTCCCAGCACACAACGGGGGACGGACGAGATGTGATGCAATGCCCGTCTTTTGCCCGTGAATGCTGGGCCGGAAGTGGGTGCAGATACTTGTCAGATACCTCCTCCCTGAAAGGTGTCAATTGTGACACCGGAGGGGGGGAGTGTTCGGATCAGCGGATCTTCACTTTAGGGTGGAGATCCGCTTTAAGGATTTTGATGTTGAATTGAGCAAACAGTGAAAAAAAAACCCAAAGCATATTAAAACAAAACAAATAAGTTGCAGCTCACTGATCCTTTAGATGGGGAGTTGGTTTATTTTCCAAATATTTTTGTTTATTTTCTCTTAGTGATCTTGCCAGCAGGGACGCCATCAGGTGGGTACAGCTGTTGAAGTGGTAGGGGGCCCCAGTGCCCGCCCCGGATCAGAAGAAGGCAGGACAGGTGAAGGGGAGCCTTGCTGTGCAGTACAAAAACGATCTTGCAGTTTCTGTTGTTCTTCTTTTTTTTTTTTTTTTAAGTGTATTTTTGTGCGTGAATTTGAGAGAGAGGAGCCGGACAGCAGGAGTTGGGAGTAGGCAGACCCTCCCCCGGAGGCAATCGCCATCCTTCTCCATGCCCCTGGTGGCAATGGCGGGTGTGAAGGGGGGCCTCCCACTCACCCCGCCCTACCTGCTCCTCTTGGGAGCCCAACTGGGGCCCAACGGGACCCCAATGGGGCAGAGGGACTCCCCCTATGAGGGAGTGAGGGGGCCTAGACCACCCAGCCAGCCCCGTAGGTCCTTCGCCTCTCTTATTTTAGGAGACCGCATGGCCAAAGTGCATGTGTTTTAAACCAGTTTTGTGTGCGTGCAAGTGTGGTGGTTTTGTGGGGGGGGGGGGGGTGGGCGTACTAAGCACAGGCGTACCTTGCATAGCACACCCACCGGGAGCCGGGCTGAGACCACCAAACTCAATTCACATGTAGCCGAGACCGGGATCCGAACCCTTGGCTGCAGAGGTGAAGTTTCTGTTGTTCTTGTGTTATTGAGCTCACATTGAGCGTTTTACTGCCACCTCTGGCTACTATGTGCATGTGCACTCCTCGTGTGACAGTGATCTGCCTGTACTGTGCTTCTCAGCAACATGTCAGCTTTGTGAAAATGAGTGGGGACTAGGTAGAAAGATCTTCTTTACAAGTAGGGGCTGTGAAGGAAGGGGGTGGGGGCCTGTTTGTGTACAAGGAGGGGTCAGAGGCGTGTGTGTACAGATTTGTGTATTTGGCGCTGACATATAAACAGGTGTGTGTGGGGGGAGGGGCCCTGACATATAAAGAGGTGTGGGGGGGCTCTGACATACAGTACAGACCAAAAGTTTGGACACACCTTCTATTCAAAGAGCTTTCATGACTATGAAAATTGCAGAGTCACACTGGAGGCATCAAAACTATGAATTAACACATGTGGAATTATAGACATAACTAGGGTTGTCCCAATACCGATACCAGTATCGGTTTTGGGACCGATACCGAGTATTTGCGGGAGTACTTGTACTCCCGCAAATGCCCCCGATGCCTGAATAGAATACTTGCCCCCGCCAACCGCAGCCGAAACGCCGCCATCGCATACCGCAAAGCCGCCGCGTTAATCCCTGTGTAGGAACATTACAGGCAGCTTTCGTTTGAATAGTTGTAATCCCCGCCATGTATAGACACTCCCCCTTGCTCGGGATTGGACGGATCTGTCCAATCCCGAGCAAGGGGGAGTGTCTATACACGGCGGGGATTACAACTATTCAAACGAAAGCTGCCTGTAATGTTCCCGCACGGGAATTAATGCGGCGGCGGCATCATCATCATCTTCTAGGTATGGGGGACATGGCTGCAATACGTGGGGGGACATGGCTGCAATACGTGGGGGGACATGGCTGGATATATGTGGGGGGACATGGCTGGATATATGTGGGGGGACATGGCTGGATATATGTGGGGGGACATGGCTGGATATATGTGGGGGGACATTTAAAAAAAAAGTATCGGTATCGGCTAGTACATGAAAAAAAGTATCGGTACTCGGTCCCAAAAAAGTGGTATCGGGACAACCCTAGACATAACAAAAAAGTGTGAAACAACGGAAAATATGTCATATTCTAGGTTCTTCAAAGTAGCCACCTTTGGCAGCAGACACATCTCTAGAACAACTGTTAAGAGGAGACTGTGTGAATCAGACCTTCATGGTAGAATATCTGGAGAAAAGAAATCACTGCTCCAGGTGGGTGTGCTATGCAATCGCAGGCTGGCTCAGGATACCGAGGGTGCTGGCAGTGCACCAGGCAAGCATGAGAAATGAATGAAGGATGGATAGCGCGCACTCCAAGAACTGTTGAGGTTGTCTTTATTAAACGAACAGCAAATACATCACAGGGTTACAGCAATAGAAAAAAGGGAACAGCCGATGCGTTTCGCACTGGATTAGTGCTTAGAATATCTGCTAGGAAACCACTGCTAAAGAAAGGCAACAAGCAAAAGAGACTTGTTTGGGCTAAAGAACACAAGGAATGGACATTAGACCAGTGGAAATCTGTGCTTTGGTCTGATGAGTCCAAACTTGAGATCTTTGGTTCCAACCACCGTGTCTTTGTGTGACGCAGAAAAGGTAAACGGATGGACTCTACATGCCTGGTCCCCAATGTGAAGCATGGAGGAGGAGGTGTGATGGTGTGGGGGTGCTTTGCTGGTGACATTGTTGGGGATTTATTCAAAATTGAAGGCATACTGAACCAGCATGGCTACCACAGCATCTTGCAGCGGCATGCTATTCCATCCGGTTTGCGTTTAGTTGGACCATCATTTATTTTTCAACAGGACAATGACTCCTAAACACACCTCCAGGCTGTGTAAGGGCTATTTGACCAAGAAGGAGAGTGATGGGGTGCTGCCCAGATGACCTGGCCTCCACAGTCACCGGACCTGAACCCAATCAAGATGGTTTGGGGTGAGCTGGACCGCAGAGTGAAGGCAAAAGGGCCAACAAGTGCTAAGCATCTCTGGGGACTCCTTCAAGACTGTTGGAAGACCATTTCAGGTGACTACTCTTGAAGCTCATCAAGAGTGTGCAAAGCAGTAATCAAAGCAAAAGGTGGCTACTTTGAAGAACCTAGAATATGACATATTTTCAGTTGTTTCACACTCTTTTGTTATGTATATAATTCCACATGTGTTGTTTCATAGTTTTGATGCCTTCAGTGTGAATCTACAATTTTCATAGTCATGAAAATAAAGAAAACTCTTGGAATGAGGTGGTGTGTCTAAACTTTTGGTCTATACTGTATATACAGGTGTGGGGGGCTCTGACATATATACAAGTGTTTCTAATGGTGATCAGTGATGAGAGAAAAAGGCGCACTGTCTCAAAACAAATCAAACAAGCGCTCTTGGAATGTTCAGCCACCAAAATCTAAAACAACTCTGTATTACCACTATTCAGTGGTCAGCTGCTACCTAAAAATACCCAATTGGTATCACAGAATATTTGCACAGGGTAAATGAAAAAAAAGTAAAAGCAATGCTTAAAACAAGTTAGCATCCACCAGGCAGCGCTAGTATATATGTCTGTTGCAACACATATATTACATCAAAAAGTCAATCCATATACTGGTTTAGTACATGTCCATGTTGTATATAGATTTCTACAAGAGAGAAGATAGTATAGTAGTAGTATCAAACAGTCCACTCAATCCCAAGAAGATGAAACAAAATCTCGCTGTTGCCAGAAGATCCACCACCACTCGTGCAATGAGAGAGAAGGGGGGGGTGTGGATAGCAGCCCCCTCTTAAGAAAGCCTCTTACCAGCGATCGAATAGACACAAGCCTTTAAGAAAACCGGATCCAAGCTGATCTCAATGTGTATCTCTTCACTCCAAACAAATGGGTGCACAGTGATTAGCAAGCAAAAACAAAGAGAATGGACATAGTGTGATACCGTTTAAACTTTTAATTCAACTCTGTATGCATAAAAATCCATATAGATGTACACTCACAAACGTTAGAACATATACCAGCATGTAGTCACATTCATTACGGCCGCTTTTTATAGATCTATGGTCGGCGTCTCCTACCGCTCTGCTTTGCAGGGGGGTGGATGCGCTCGTCTCCCACAGTCCTAGGCGTCCTTCACTCACGTTACTTGGTTCCGCCCTGACTAGTTTCGTCATTCGACATCATCAAAGGGGTGGAGCCAAGTAACGTGAGATGTCTTTTTGTATTCTCCTCATTGTCAACAGATGAGAGCAATTGAACGGTGCACTCCCCTAAGTGCTCACGTGACCAGTCGTCTCCAGCATGTCAATCAAAGCGTGCCATCGCCGAGGATGAGACTCACGCTGTCCGCGCCTGGACCGTACACAACGTGAGGAGACTGACAGCCAATCACATTCCTCTCATTCTGGCCAATGGGTGCACTCAGAATACGGAGAAGCTTGCATGTCTCCTTTTTAACAGGTTACAAGTTCGCGGATTAACTGTGCATAACGATTACATGCCAAATAAAAGTACAAGCATCCAAACATTACACATAAATGCTACGATGAGCACAGTACTTAACATGTATGATGCAACTTATTCTAAAACAGTACTGTGTTATATATCATTCAGACAATCTCACACATATATTGACCGCTATAATACAGACTGAGTGACTGAGATGTAACGGTGTCTGCGGATCTCCCCGTTTTAACAGGGCAAATCACAGCTACATCCCCCATTAGCACAGTACGACTTTTATATACTTTTTAAATAATAAAAAAAAAAAAACATAGTAGACCTAACTTACAACAAGCATATCATAATATATATGCAGGATATAATTCACTGTATCATCCATAATAAGGATGTACATTTAACCATCATGCATATAATCAAGTGTTACAACCACTGGTCTTAAAGTTAAATAAAACCTCAAGTAGAACATTGTGATAAAAAATGAAAATAAGGATAAAATTTTTTTAAGAAAAATAGGAATAAGATATGGAAAATGGAAACCAAGAAAAAAAGTCATATGGTATACACATGAAAAAATGGAATAAAAAATAAATACAAATAAAAATCAGATCAAATAGAATTATCACCCAGCTCACTGGGTAAATGTATTGGATATGTCAAACGTCACTAATATAACAGTTGACGTCGAGTTCGACGTTCAAGCCAGCAGGTGTCAAAGTATTCATTAAATATATCCATCGAGTTTCCTTTTTAGATATTTCACGCACCAAATTTGATCCCCTCCAGTTTGGAAGAATTCTGTCTATACCCCAGAACTTTAAACAGGATGGATCACTGTTATGGTGTTTCTTAAAATGGAGCGACACCCCATGATATTTGTAACCAGTTTCAATATTATGTAAATGCTCAGATACACGTTTCTTTAAAGTTCTTTTCGTTCGCCCTACATACATTAAATTACAAGGGCACTGTAACACATAGACCACTAGTGTAGTCTTACATGTGATAAACTCATTAATTTTAAATGTGGCATTATTCCCACTGGAAGTGAATTCAGTCAGGTTTCTGATGTGGGTGGTCACTCTAGCGCAAGTTTTGCACCTTCTGCAAGCGAAAAAACCTTTACAGTCCAAAAACGTTAATGGTTTAGCTGGTGGGTTTAATACCTTTTTAACCACACTATCTCCAAAATTGGGGGCTTTTCTGTATATAAAGGACGGGTTACTTGGCAAAACTGAGTTTAGAGTTCTGTCCATGCGTAGTACGTGCCAGCGTCGTTTAAAAACCTTCTCAATGTCCTTATATTGATCGTTAAAGTTAGAAATAAAGCTCCATTCATGTTTATTGCTCCTTTCAGAAACTTTATTCTCTAAACATGTATCTCGTGGTATGTTCCCTATTTCTGTGATGATTTTATCTAACGTAGACTCTAGGTAGCCCTTTTGCATAAACCGTTCTTTAATAATTTTAGATTGTACTTGGAAGTCGTCGTCAGACGTACAGTTCCTTCTAATCCTCATCATTTGCCCTTTTGGGATGTTTTTAAGCCAGAGGGGGTGATGCCCACTGGTGATTGGCAAATAACTATTACGGTCTGTTGCCTTAAAATATACAGTGGTGACCAATTTCTCACCCTGGCGAATGATATTGACATCAAGGTAATGTATTTGATTTTTACTATATTCATATTCTAACACAATGTTATTGTTGTTTGAATTCAATTCGGCCATAAAAGTCTGTAGTGAGCTTTCGCTCCCTTCCCATATGAACAGCAAATCGTCAATATACCTTTTATAGAGGAGGAGTTGTTTTCTTTTTTGCGAAAAAACTGCTTTGTCCTCCCACTCACCCATAAACAGGTTAGCCAAGCTCGGAGCGAACTTGGCCCCCATGGCTACTCCTTTACGCTGTGAATAGAAATGTTGATCGTACCAGAAATAGTTATGGGTTAAGCAATAATCGAGGGCTTGCCGTAAAAATACTTTTTGTTCAAAGGGAAGATCGTCCCTTTGGCTGAGGGCCCAATTTAAGGACAGTAAGGCGTCATCGTGTTGAATGATCGTATATAATGAAGAAACATCTGCAGTAACAAGGAAGATATCGGATTTGTTAGATAAATACATTTCACCAATTATTTGAAGGAGAGTTTTAGTGTCCTTCAAATAAGCTTTTGTTTCAACAACACTTGCTTGCAAAAAGGTGTCCAAATATTGTCCCAATCGGGCAGTTACCGATCCGATACAATTGACTATCGGACGGCCTGGTGGATTAAGTGCATCCTTATGCACCTTTGGCAAGGTATAAATTGTTGGAATCCTACATGCACTAGGTACTAGAAATTTAGTTTCTTTTTTATTTAAAACTTTACTTGATGCTCCCAAATCTATTAATTTTTGTAAATCTTTCTGAAACCCGCTCGTGGGGTCAGATTTCAACTTAACATATGTGTTTTCATCTGTTAGCATACCTGGTTATCATAGAAAGATTTCTCCAGTATTACGACCCCGCCCCCCTTATCAGCGGGGCGGATGATTATGTCTTTCCTTTCTTCTAAAGATTTAAGCCCTTCGTGTATATGACGACAGTTTACATACTTATTTGGAACAATTTGTTCCAGATCTTTTAAGACAAGGTTTTTGCAAACATCTACATGTTGGTTCGCTGTGTTTAACGGATTGAATAAAGACCTGTTTTTTAGGCCACTATCGATACCAACTATAGTAGTGTTTTTCTTACTTGTTACTGTCGGTCCACTATTCAAAAAATATTTTTTAATGTTAATTCTGCGAATATATTTATGGATGTCCATATACACATCGAATTTATTCAACGTGTGTTTAGGGGCACACTTTAATCCTGATTGTAAAATGTTTAATTCTTTGTGGGTCAACTCGATTTTACTTGTTGTAAATACCTATTGGTCCTGGTCCCGCCTTCTTTTTTTGGATTCGCCAGCCTGCTCTGCATCCCCTCCTTCCCTTATTAGTTGGTCCAATGGATGCTGGTGGTCCCTCCCTCTCTGAGGAGGATTCCACCATCCTGGCTGTGAAGGTGCGGGTTTTTGAGGTGCTGGGGGACCTGTAGGATGGTGGCCGTAAGGCCTGTGCATTTGTTGTCCTCGAGAGCCTCTCCTCCTCCTCCCTAAAAAAGGACGAGGGGACTGGTAATTTGTCCATTCATCTTGTCTATTCAGAGGTTCGAATCGATTTGAGGTTGACACCTCAGTGTGGTAATCACTATACATCTCTGGATAATGATATTGAGTGTAATTTGAATTACCTCTATTATTACCCCTGCCTCCTTTCCCTCTACCCCGTTTAGCTTTAAATTGAGGTGGTATAGAACCCCAATTTTGGGTTGATCGCTGTGGGGTGGAATACTGAACGGGCATGGGTGCAGGGTTTCTTTCTGAAGATCTTTGTACAGGGGTTGGGGGCGGGATCTCTGTATTTACTGTGCCAGTATTAGTTTTGGTATTAACTTATGTAAATACTTTCATTCTTGAAATCATTCATGTCTCTATGGAACTTTTTTACCTTTTTCTTTTGTGTTTCCTTATCTATTTTATCAAATTTCTTGTTAATAGCATTATTGAAATCTCCCCACTGTTGAGTCTCTTTAATGGGGTCCAACTTGGTATTTAAAGTGGAGTTCCACCCAGGAAAACCACATTTGGCCAAAAGTTTTAAAAAAATAAATAAATAAAAAACGTGAAAAAAAAAAAAATACTCACCCGAAATACCTGTTGCTATGCGGAAGTCTGTAATCTGCCTCTTCCACACCGCGGTGTGTTTTCTTCTTGTCCTTCTCCTTGTGAATGGGGCGCGCTGCTTTCTGGGAACTGTGTGTGTTCTCAGAGAGCAGCGGGCCCATTCACAAGCCAGCGTGAGACTCACGTAGGCGCAGTAGGAAATGGGCAGTGAAGCCGTAAGGCTTCACTGCCTGTTTCCCATAGTGTGAATGGCGGCGCGGGACCCGGAGCGATCGTGGGACCGGCATCGGGGGGGGCCATCAGCGCGGGCGCCTAGGACAGGTAAGTGTCCTTATTCAAAGTCAGCAGCTACACTGTTAGTAGCTGCCGACTTTGAAAAAAAAAATGCGGGTGGAGCTCCGCTTTAAATCCTCAATTAATGGTTCTAGTTTAACCATTTTCCTTTTTTTTCTATTTAAAACTAATTGTTGGAGTTTAAAACCCACGCCGTTAAAAAAATCAAGCCACTCAGACATTGAGGCTCGATCCTCCAGACCGTCCTGTGGGGTTACTTCCCATCTTAGGCTCCTTACTATAATATTATCTTTTACATACTGTTCCATGGTGCATATATCCCACCATGTTCTGACCTGTTTCTCGAGTGCATTTCCGAGAGCTAACAGAATATTTTTATAATCCTCTTTAACCACTTCCATACCAGGCACTTACGCACCTTCCCGCCCAAGCCAATTTTCAGCTTTCAGCACTGTCGCAATTTGAATGACAATTGCGCGGTCATGCTACACTGCACCCAAACAAAATTGGCGTCCTTTTTTCCCCACAAATAGAGCTTTCTTTTGGTGTTTTTTTTGGGTATTTGATCACCTCTGCGATTTTTTTTTTTTGAGCAACAACTAAAAATAGAGCGAAGATTTTGAAAAAAAAATAAAGTTTTTATTTTTTTCTGTTAATTTTTTTGTAAATGAGTATGTTTTCTCTTTCAATTACGGGCACTGATATGGTGGCACTGATGGGCACCGATGAGGTGGCACTGATGGGCACTGATGAGGTAGTTCTGATGGGCGCCAATTAGGTAGCACTGATGGGCACTGATAGGCGGCGCTGGTATGGAGCACTGATGGGCACTCATGGGCGGCACTCATGGGCACTCATGGGCGGCACTCATGGGCACTCATGGGCGGCACAGATGGGCACTCATAGGCGGCACAGATGGGCACTCATAGGCGGCACAGATGGGCACTCATAGGCGGCACAGGTGGGCACTCATAGGCGGCACAGGTGGGCACTGATAGGTGGCACCGGTGGGCACTGATAGGTGGCACAGGTGGGCACTGATAGGTGGGCACTGGGCATGGATTGGCACTGACAATCACTGAGGGGTGGCACTGATGGATCAATGTTGCCAATCAGTGCCCATGTGTGGGCACTGATTGGCATCATTTATTTTTTTACTGCCCCCCTTCTTTTTTTTTTCCTTTTTTTTTTGTTCTTTTTTTTTTTATTATTTTTTAGTACCCTGGTGGTCTAGTGTGGCGATCTGAGGGGGGGCTGCGCTGATAAACAATCAGCGCGAACCCCCCCTGTCAGGAGAGCCGCTGATCAGCTCTCCTCTACACGCGTCTGTCAGACGCGAGTGAGGAAGAGCCGTCGGCGGCTCTTCCTGTTTACATCGTGATCAGCCGTGATTGGACACGGCTGATCACGTGGTAACGAGGCTCCGCCGGAGACTCGTTACCGAGATCGGAGGTGCAGGGTGTCAGACTGACACCCCGCATCACCGATCGCCGCGCTGCGCGCCCCCGGCATTGAAATCGTGCTAGCCGTTTGAGAACGGCCAGTCACGATTTCATAACCACTTCCCGGCCGTAAATCTGTTATTGGCCGGGCGGGAAGTGGTTAATATCTGTAGCTGAATCAGTAGTGAATAGTGAACCTACATCAATCTGTCTGTTGGCTAAGAATTTAATCGCTTCCATAGCTGCTTGAATCAAAAAAAGATAAAAACGTAGTTTCTAATGGTGATCAGTGATGAGAGAAAAAGGCGCACTGTCTCAAAACAAATCAAATGAGGAGACAATGAGGAGAATACAAAAAGACATCTCACGGTACTTGGCTCCACCCCTTTGATGATGTCGAATGACGAAACTAGTCAGGGCGGAACCAAGTAACGTGAGTGAAGGACGCCTAGGACTGTGGGAGACGAGCGCATCCACCCCCCTGCAAAGCACAGAGCGGTAGGAGACGCCGACCATAGATCTATAAAAAGCGGCCGTAATGAATGTGACTACATGCTGGTTTATGTTCTAACGTTTGTGAGTGTACATCTATATGGATTTTTATGCATACAGAGTTGAATTAAAAGTTTAAACGGTATCACACTATGTCCATTCTCTTTGTTTTTGCTTGCTAATCACTGAGCACCCATTTGTTTGGAGTGAAGAGATACACATTGAGATCAGCTTGGATCCGGTTTTCTTAAAGGCTTGTGTCTATTCGATCGCTGGTAAGAGGCTTTCTTAAGAGGGGGCTGCTATCCACAGCCCCCCCCCCCTCTCTCTCATTGCACGAGTGGTGGTGGATCTTCTGGCAACAGCGAGATTTTGTTTCATCTTCTTGGGATTGAGTGGACTGTTTGATACTACTACTATACTATCTTCTCTCTTGTAGAAATCTATATACAACATGGACATGTACTAAACCAGTATATGGATTGACTTTTTGATGTAATATATGTGTTGCATTGCTTTTACTTTTTTTTCCATTTACCCTGTGCAAATATATACAGGTGTGTGTAGGGGGGGCGCTGACATTTTTATATATATATATATATATATATATATATATATATATATATATGTCTGGAGATGTGTACACCGATACCAGCCTGCCACCCGATCCGACAAGATCTACTGAAAACAGACGGATCACGATACAGTCGCCATCCATCCAGCGGATCAGCGGACATGCTGTCTGTTTTCATCTGATCTTCCCATAAAGATCAGTGGGGCTCTGACAGGGGTCTGTCCCTGCACAATGAGCAGAAACAGAAATGTCACCCGCTGCCTCAATTTATTTAGTATATCACAAAATCCCTGCGGGGAGACGCTGTGAAGCCCATCATCAGAGCCGTTCCGTCTTTCCGCAGGGATGTAGTCCCAAAGGAGGGGGGTGAGCATGCCGACTAACCCCCAGCCAGAACGGCCCGGATGATGGTGGGGAAGCTTACTGAGGAGAAACAGGAAGTGAGAAATTCAGACAAAGAAAAAAAACATTTAGGGCCAGATTCAGGTAGTCCAGAGCATCTTTGCTCTGGAGTAACGCTTCTCATTTGCGTTGCGCTGCAGAAATTTTAGGAGCAAGTGCTGTCATTCACGAAGCACTTGCTCCTAAAGTTGCGGCAGCGCATCGCAAATGAGCCGGCGGAATTCAAATTGGGCGGGAACGGGGCGTGTAGTATGCTAACTAAGCGCGATCCCGCCGCCAACGTACTGCGCATGCGTCGAGTGTCAAAACATCCCCGTGCGCATGCTCCAAAATCTGTGAATGAACGTCAATGACGTCACATTCCCATTCATGACCGTTTTACGCAAGCGACGTTTTTTTTTTTTTTTTCCGACGCGATGACGACGCCTATACCTAACATAGGATATTCCAACCCCATGTAGGTATAACTATGCGCCGCGTATCCCGTCCGGAAACGTCGTACCGTCACTGCGTCGCGCCGGAATGCGATCGTGAATTGCCGATTTCCGCTCATTAACATATTTTTTGAGCGGAAATCGGCGGGAACGCCCCCGGCGCCATTTTTAAGTTGAAGTAACGATGCGATGGCGAAACTCAGTTACGCTGCTCGCATCGGAGCTTCAACCCGGCGTTTCTTGTTTTCTGGTTACAGAAAACAGAAACGCCGGCTCAAAGTCACAGTTAGGCTGGCGGATCACTGGATCCGCCAGCCTAACTGTTCCTGAATCTGGCCCTTAGAAGGGAAATCGAAGAAAATGGTTCAATGCACTAGCTTAAAGGAACCTATTTAGAAAATAAAAAAGTAGTAAAATAACCTGGTGTCTCATCGAGTCACTACTTCGGTGTCTGTCCCGCCTCCCAGGGTTGGTGTCTGGCTGTCTGTCCCTTTCCCTGGGTCATTGTTCTGTTATCTTCTCCCCTCCTTGAGAGGTCAGTGTATTTTTTTTGTCTCCCATTTCCTGGGCCAATAATCCTAAATCTGTCCCCTTCCCCAATAAATGTCCAAATGTCTGTCCCCCATCCATGGGTCACTTTTACTACCGCCTGTCCCCTTCTTGGGTCACAATTACCGTAGGTGTCTGTCCTACTTCTCAGGACACTATTACCAGTCTTTCCCCTTCCACAACTCAAGAGTACCAGTGTCCTTCCTTGTCCTGGATCACCCCCTCATACCAGTGTCTGTCCCCCTTCCCTGATCACCATTACCAATGTCTGTCCCCCTTACCAGGTCACCATTACCAATGTCTGTCCCCCTTCCCCAGTCACCATTGACAGTGTCTGTCCCCCTTCCCCAGTCACCATTGACAGTATCTGTCCCCCTTCCCCAGTCACCATTGACAGTGTCTGACCCCCGGTCACCATTACCAGTGTCTGTCACCATTACCAGCGTCTGTCCCCGGTCACCATTACCACTGTCTGTCCCCCCTCCCCGTCACCATTACCAGTGTCTGTCCCCCCTCCCCGGTCACCGTTACCAGTGTCTGTCCCCCTTCCCTGGTCACTGTTACCAGTGCCACTCCCCTGTCACCGTTACCAGTGTCTGTCCCCCTTCCCTGGTCACTGTTACCCATGCCTCTCTCCTGTCACCGTTACCAGTGTCTGTCCGCTTTACCGGGTCACCTGTCAGTGTCTATTCCCCATCCCTGGTCACCTATCAGTGTCGGTTTTCCTTCCCCAGTCACCTGTCTGTCTAGTCAATATTCCAATCGCACACGTTCCTGGAGAGATGGCTTATAATTAAGGAGTGGGTGCTGAAGCGATCACCAGCTGGGCACTGGAACCATCAACCACATGAACATATTCGCAAGCACACCAAGTGCAAAGTTTCGAGGCCACGCAGGACCTCTTCAATTACTCGCCTGACGAAGAGGTCCTGCGTGGTCTCGAAACGTTGCACTTCTTGTGATGCTTCTTTTGCAATACATTTTTGGACGTAATCTACAATCCATGATGTGCTGGCGAATATGTTCATGTACCTGGCTTGGTCTCTCTCTGTCCCCCCTGTGTCCTGTCCCCTGGTCTCTCTCTGTGTCCTGTCCCCTGGTCTCTCTCTCTGTCCCCCCTGTGTCCTGTCCCCTGGTCTCTCTCTGTTCCCACCGTGTCCTGTTCCCTGGTCTTTCTCTGTTCCCACTGTGTCCTGTTTCCTGGTCTCTCTCTGTCCCCCCTGTGTCCTGTCCCCTGGTCTCTCTCTGTCCCCCCTGTGTCCTGTCCCCTGGTCTCTCGCTGTCCCCCCTGTGTCCTGTCCCCTGGTCTCTCTCTGTCCCCACTGTGTCCTGTCCCCTGGTCTCTCTCTGTCCCCCCCTGTGTCCTGTCCCCTGGTCTCTCTCTGTCCCCCCCTGTGTCCTGTCCCCTGGTCTCTCTCTGTCCCCCTGTGTCCTGTCCCCTAGTCTCTCGCTGTCCCCCCTGTGTCCTGTCCCCTGGTCTCTCTCTGTCCCCCCTGTGTCCTGTCCCCTGGTCTCTCTCTGTCCCCCCTGTGTCCTGTCCCCTGGTCTCTCTCTGTCCCCACTGTGTCCTGTCCCCTAGTCTCTCTCTGTCCCCACTGTGTCCTGTCCCCTGGTTTCTCTCTGCCCCACCTGTGTCTTGTCCCCTGGTCTCTCTCTGTCCCCCCTGTGTCCTGTCCCCTGGTCTCTCTCTGTCCCCCCTGTGTCCTGTCCCCTGGTCTCTCTCTGTCCCCTGGTCTCTCTCTCTGTCCCCCCTGTGTTCTGTCCCCTGGTCTCTCTCTGTCCCCACTGTGTCCTGTCCCCTGGTCTCTCTCTGTCCCCACTGTGTCCTGTCCCCTGGTCTCTCTCTGTCCCCACTGTGTCCTGTCCCCTGGTCTCTCTCTGTCCCCACTGTGTCCTGTCCCCTGGTCTCTCTCTGTCTCCCCCTGTGTCCTGTCCCCTGGTCTCTCTCTGTCCCCACTGTGTCCTGTCCCCTGTTCTCTCTCTGTCTCCCCCTGTGTCCTGTCCCCTGGTCTCTCTGTCCCCACTGTGTCCTGTCCCCTGGTCTCTCTCTGTCCCCACTGTGTCCTGTCCCCTGGTCTCTCTCTGTCCCCACTGTGTCCTGTCCCCTGGTCTCTCTCTGTCCCCACTGTGTCCTGTCCCCTGGTCTCTCTCTGTCCCCACTGTGTCCTGTCCCCTGGTCTCTCTGTCCCCACTGTGTCCTGTCCCCTGGTCTCTCTCTGTCCCCACTGTGTCCTGTCCCCTGGTCTCTCTCTGTCCCCACTGTGTCCTGTCCCCTGGTTTCTCTCTGTCCCACCTGTGTCCTGTCCCCTGGTCTCTCTCTGTCCCCACTGTGTCCTGTCCCCTGGTCTCTCTCTGTCCCCTGTGTCTTGTCCCCTGGTTTCTCTGTCCCCACTGTGTCCTGTCCCCTGGTCTCTCTCTGTCCCCACTGTGTCCTGTCCCCTGGTCTCTCTCTGTCCCCACTGTGTCCTGTCCCCTAGTCTCTATCTGTCCCCACTGTGTCCTGTCCCCTAGTTTCTCTCTGTCCCACCTGTGTCTTGTCCCCTGGTCTCTCTCTGTCCCCACTGTGTCCTGTCCCCTGGTCTCTCTCTGTCCCCCCTGTGTCCTGTCCCCTGGTCTCTCTCTCTGTCCCCCCTGTGTCCTGTCCCCTGGTCTCTCTCTGTCCCCCCTGTGTCCTGTCACCTGGTCTCTCTCTGTCCCCCCTGTGTCCTGTCCCATGGTCTCTCTCTGTCCCCCCTGTGTCCTGTCCCATGGTCTCTCTCTGTCCCCCCTGTGTCCTGTCCCATGGTCTCTCTCTGTCCCCCCTGTGTCCTGTCCCATGGTCTCTCTCTGTCCCCCCTGTGTCCTGTCCCCTGGTCTCTCTCTGTCCCCACTGTGTCCTGTCCCCTGGTCTCTCTCTGTCCCCCTGTGTCCTGTCCCCTGGTCTCTCTCTGTCCCCCTGTGTCCTGTCCCCTGGACTCTCTCTCTGTCCCCCCTGTGTCCTGTCCCCTGGTCTCTCTCTGTCCCCACTGTGTCCTGTCCCCTGGTCTCTCTCTGTCCCCACTGTGTCCTGTCCCCTGGTCTCTCTCTGTCCCCACTGTGTCCTGTCCCCTGGTCTCTCTCTGTCCCCTGGTCTCTCTCTGTCCCCACTGTGTCCTGTCCCCTGGTCTCTCTCTGTCCCCACTGTGTCCTGTCTCCTGGCCTCTCTCTGTCCCCACTGTGTCCTGTCCCCTGGTCTCTCTCTGTCCCCACTGTGTCCTGTCCCCTGGTCTCTCTCTGTCCCCACTGTGTCCTGTCCCCTGGTTTCTCTCTGTCCCACCTGTGTCCTGTCCCCTGGTCTCGCTCTGTCCACATTGTGTCCTATCCCCTGGTCTCTCTCTGTCCCCACTGTGTCCTGTCCCCTGGTCTCTCTCTGTCCCCACTGTGTCCTGTCCCCTGGTCACGCTCTGTCCCCACTGTGTCCTGTCCCCTGGTCACGCTCTGTCCCCACTGTGTCCTGTCCCCTGGTCTCTCTCTGTCCCCACTGGGTCCTGTCCCCTGGTCTCTCTCTGTCCCCACTGTGTCCTGTCCCCTGGTTTCTATCTGTCCCCACTGTGTCCTGTCCCCTGGTCTCTCTCTGTCCCCTGGTCTCGCTCTGTCCCCACTGTGTCCTGTCCCCTGGTCTCTCTCTGTCCCCACTGGGTCCTGTCCCCTGGTCTCTCTCTGTCCCCACTGGGTCCTGTCCCCTGGTCTCTCTCTGTCCCCACTGTGTCCTGTCCCCTGGTCTCTCTCTGTCCCCACTGTGTCCTGTCCCCTGGTCTCTCTCTGTCCCCACTGTGTCCTGTCCCCTGGTCTCTCTCTGTCCCCCCTGTGTCCTGTCCCCTGGTCTCTCTCTGTCCCCCCTGTGTCCTGTCCCCTGGTCTCTCTCTCTGTCCCCCCTGTGTCCTGTCCCCTGGTCTCTCTCTGTCCCCCCTGTGTCCTGTCCCATGGTCTCTCTCTGTCCCCCCTGTGTCCTGTCCCATGGTCTCTCTCTGTCCCCCCTGTGTCCTGTCCCCTGGTCTCTCTCTGTCCCCACTGTGTCCTGTCCCCTGGTCTCTCTCTGTCCCCCTGTGTCCTGTCCCCTGGTCTCTCTCTGTCCCCCTGTGTCCTGTCCCCTGGTCTCTCTCTGTCCCCACTGTGTCCTGTCCCCTGGTCTCTCTCTGTCCCCACTGTGTCCTGTCCCCTGGTCTCTCTCTGTCCCCTGGTCTCTCTCTGTCCCCACTGTGTCCTGTCCCCTGGTCTCTCTCTGTCCCCCCTGTGTCCTGTCCCATGGTCTCTCTCTGTCCCCCCTGTGTCCTGTCCCATGGTCTCTCTCTGTCCCCCCTGTGTCCTGTCCCATGGTCTCTCTCTGTCCCCCCTGTGTCCTGTCCCCTGGTCTCTCTCTGTCCCCACTGTGTCCTGTCCCCTGGTCTCTCTCTGTCCCCCTGTGTCCTGTCCCCTGGTCTCTCTCTGTCCCCCTGTGTCCTGTCCCCTGGTCTCTCTCTCTGTCCCCCCTGTGTCCTGTCCCCTGGTCTCTCTCTGTCCCCACTGTGTCCTGTCCCCTGGTCTCTCTCTGTGCCCACTGTGTCCTGTCCCCTGGTCTCTCTCTGTCCCCACTGTGTCCTGTCCCCTGGTCTCTCTCTGTCCCCTGGTCTCTCTCTGTCTCCACTGTGTCCTGTCCCCTGGTTTCTCTCTGTCTCCACTGTGTCCTGTCCCCTGGTCACGCTCTGTCCCCACTGTGTCCTGTCCCCTGGTCTCTCTCTGTCCCCACTGTGTCCTGTCCCCTGGTCTCTCTCTGTCCCCACTGTGTCCTGTCCCCTGGTCTCTCTCTGTCCCCTGGTCTCTCTCTGTCCCCACTGTGTCCTGTCCCCTGGTCTCTCTCTGTCCCCACTGTGTCCTGTCCCCTGGTTTCTCTCTGTCCCACCTGTGTCCTGTCCCCTGGTCTCGCTCTGTCCACATTGTGTCCTGTCCCCTGGTCTCTCTCTGTCCCCACTGTGTCCTGTCCCCTGGTTTCTCTCTGTCCCCACTGTGTCCTGTCCCCTGGTCACGCTCTGTCCCCACTGTGTCCTGTCCCCTGGTCACGCTCTGTCCCCACTGTGTCCTGTCCCCTGGTCTCTCTCTGTCCCCACTGGGTCCTGTCCCCTGGTCTCTCTCTGTCCCCACTGTGTCCTGTCCCCTGGTTTCTATCTGTCCCCACTGTGTCCTGTCCCCTGGTCTCTCTCTGTCCCCTGGTCTCGCTCTGTCCCCACTGTGTCCTGTCCCCTGGTCTCTCTCTGTCCCCACTGGGTCCTGTCCCCTGGTCTCTCTCTGTCCCCACTGGGTCCTGTCCCCTGGTCTCTCTCTGTCCCCACTGGGTCCTGTCCCCTGGTCTCTCTCTGTCCCCACTGGGTCCTGTCCCCTGGTCTCTCTCTGTCCCCACTGTGTCCTGTCCCCTGGTCTCTCTCTGTCCCCACTGTGTCCTGTCCCCTGGTCTCTCTCTGTCCCCACTGTGTCCTGTCCCCTGGTCTCTCTCTGTCCCCCCTGTGTCCTGTCCCCTGGTCTCTCTCTCTGTCCCTCATGTGTCCTGTCCCCTGGTCTCTCTCTGTCCCCCCTGTGTCCTGTCCCATGGTCTCTCTCTGTCCCCCCTGTGTCCTGTCCCATGGTCTCTCTCTGTCCCCCCTGTGTCCTGTCCCCTGGTCTCTCTCTGTCCCCACTGTGTCCTGTCCCCTGGTCTCTCTCTGTCCCCCTGTGTCCTGTCCCCTGGTCTCTCTCTGTCCCCCTGTGTCCTGTCCCCTGGTCTCTCTCTCTGTCCCCCCTGTGTCCTGTCCCCTGGTCTCTCTCTGTCCCCACTGTGTCCTGTCCCCTGGTCTCTCTCTGTCCCCACTGTGTCCTGTCCCCTGGTCTCTCTCTGTCCCCACTGTGTCCTGTCCCCTGGTCTCTCTCTGTCCCCTGGTCTCTCTCTGTCCCCACTGTGTCCTGTCCCCTGGTTTCTCTCTGTCTCCACTGTGTCCTGTCCCCTGGTCACGCTCTGTCCCCACTGTGTCCTGTCCCCTGGTCTCTCTCTGTCCCCACTGTGTCCTGTCCCCTGGTCTCTCTCTGTCCCCACTGTGTCCTGTCCCCTGGTCTCTCTCTGTCCCCTGGTCTCTCTCTGTCTCCACTGTGTCCTGTCCCCTGGTCTCTCTCTGTCCCCACTGTGTCCTGTCCCCTGGTTTCTCTCTGTCCCACCTGTGTCCTGTCCCCTGGTCTCGCACTGTCCACATTGTGTCCTGTCCCCTGGTCTCTCTCTGTCCCCTGGTCTCTCTCTGTCCCCACTGTGTCCTGTCCCCTGGTTTCTCTCTGTCCCCACTGTGTCCTGTCCCCTGGTCACGCTCTGTCCCCACTGTGTCCTGTCCCCTGGTCACGCTCTGTCCCCACTGTGTCCTGTCCCCTGGTCTCTCTCTGTCCCCACTGGGTCCTGTCCCCTGGTCTCTCTCTGTCCCCACTGTGTCCTGTCCCCTGGTTTCTATCTGTCCCCACTGTGTCCTGTCCCCTGGTCTCTCTCTGTCCCCTGGTCTCGCTCTGTCCCCCCTGTGTCCTGTCCCCTGGTCTCTCTCTGTCCCCCCTGTGTCCTGTCCCCTGGTCTCTCTCTGTCCCCTGGTTTCTCTCTCTGTCCCCCCTGTGTTCTGTCCCCTGGTCTCTCTCTGTCCCCACTGTGTCCTGTCCCCTGGTCTCTCTCTGTCCCCACTGTGTCCTGTCCCCTGGTCTCTCTCTGTCCCCCTGTGTCCTGTCCCCTGGTCTCTCTCTGTCCCCCTGTGTCCTGTCCCCTGGTCTCTCTCTCTGTCCCCCCTGTGTCCTGTCCCCTGGTCTCTCTCTCTGTCCCCCCTGTGTTCTGTCCCCTGGTCTCTCTCTGTCCCCCCCTGTGTCCTGTCCCCTGGTCTCTCTCTGTCCCCAGTCTCTCGCTGTCCCCCCTGTGTCCTGTCCCCTGGTCTCTCTCTGTCCCCCCTGTGTCCTGTCCCCTGGTCTCTCTCTCTGTCCCCCTGTCTCTCTCTCTGTCCTGTCCCCTGGTCTCCCCCCCTCTCTGTCCCCCTGTCTCTCTCTCTGTCCCCCCCTGTCCCCTGGTCTCTCTCTCTCTGTCTGTCTGTCCCCCTGTGTCCTGTCCCCTGGTCTCTCTCTCTGTCCCCCCCCTGTCCCCCTGTTCTGTCCCCTGGTCTCTCTCTGTCCCCCCCTGTGTCCTGTCCCCTGGTCTCTCTCTGTCCCCCTGTGTCCTGTCCCCTAGTCTCTCGCTGTCCCCCCTGTGTCCTGTCCCCTGGTCTCTCTCTCTGTCCCCCCTGTGTCCTGTCCCCTGGTCTCTCTCTGTCCCCCCTGTGTCCTGTCCCATGGTCTCTCTCTCTGTCCCCCCTGTGTTCTGTCCCCTGGTCTCTCTCTGTCCCCCCCTGTGTCCTGTCCCCTGGTCTCTCTCTGTCCCCTGGTCTCTCTCTCTGTCCCCCCTGTGTTCTGTCCCCTGGTCTCTCTCTGTCCCCACTGTGTCCTGTCCCCTGGTCTCTCTCTGTCCCCACTGTGTCCTGTCCCCTGGTCTCTCTCTGTCCCCACTGTGTCCTGTCCCCTGGTCTCTCTCTGTCCCCCTGTGTCCTGTCCCCTGGTCTCTCTCTGTCCCCCTGTGTCCTGTCCCCTGGTCTCTCTCTGTCCCCCTGTGTCCTGTCCCCTGGTCTCTCTCTCTGTCCCCCCTGTGTCCGGTCCCCTGGTCTCTCTCTCTGTCCCCCCTGTGTCCTGTCCCCTGGTCTGTCTCTGTCCCCCTGTGTCCTGTCCCCTGGTCTCTCTCTGTCCCCCTGTGTCCTGTCCCCTGGTCTCTCTCTCTGTCCCCCCTGTGTCCTGTCCCCTGGTCTCTCTCTCTGTCCCCCCTGTGTTCTGTCCCCTGGTCTCTCTCTGTCCCCACTGTGTCCTGTCCCCTGGTCTCTCTCTGTCCCCACTGTGTCCTGTCCCCTGGTCTCTCTCTGTCCCCACTGTGTCCTGTCCCCTGGTCTCTCTCTGTCTCCCCCTGTGTCCTGTCCCCTGGTCTCTCTCTGTCCCCACTGTGTCCTGTCCCCTGGTCTCTCTCTGTCCCCACTGTGTCCTGTCCCCTGGTCTCTCTCTGTCCCCACTGTGTCCTGTCCCCTGGTCTCTCTCTGTCCCCACTGTGTCCTGTCCCCTGGTCTCTCTGTCCCCACTGTGTCCTGTCCCCTGGTCTCTCTCTGTCCCCACTGTGTCCTGTCCCCTGGTCTCTCTCTGTCCCCACTGTGTCCTGTCCCCTGGTTTCTCTCTGTCCCACCTGTGTCCTGTCCCCTGGTCTCTCTCTGTCCCCACTGTGTCCTGTCCCCTGGTCTCTCTCTGTCCCCTGGTCTTTCTCTGTCCCCACTGTGTCCTGTCCCCTGGTCTCTCTCTGTCCCCACTGTGTCCTGTCCCCTGGTCTCTCTCTGTCCCCACTGTGTCCTGTCCCCTAGTCTCTATATGTCCCCACTGTGTCCTGTCCCCTAGTTTCTCTCTGTCCCACCTGTGTCTTGTCCCCTGGTCTCTCTCTGTCCCCACTGTGTCCTGTCCCCTGGTCTCTCTCTGTCCCCCCTGTGTCCTGTCCCCTGGTCTCTCTCTCTGTCCCCCCTGTGTCCTGTCCCCTGGTCTCTCTCTGTCCCCCCTGTGTCCTGTCCCCTGGTCTCTCTCTGTCCCCACTGTGTCCTGTCCCATGGTCTCTCTCTGTCCCCCCTGTGTCCTGTCCCCTGGTCTCTCTCTGTCCCCACTGTGTCCTGTCCCCTGGTCTCTCTCTGTCCCCCTGTGTCCTGTCCCCTGGTCTCTCTCTGTCCCCCTGTGTCCTGTCCCCTGGTCTCTCTCTCTGTCCCCCCTGTGTCCTGTCCCCTGGTCTCTCTCTCTGTCCCCCCTGTGTCCTGTCCCCTGGTCTCTCTCTCTGTCCCCCCTGTGTCCTGTCCCCTGGTCTCTCTCTGTCCCCACTGTGTCCTGTCCCCTGGTCTCTCTCTGTCCCCACTGTGTCCTGTCCCCTGGTCTCTCTCTGTCCCCTGGTCTCTCTCTGTCCCCTGGTCTCTCTCTGTCCCCTGGTCTCTCTCTGTCCCCACTGTGTCCTGTCCCCTGGTTTCTCTCTGTCTCCACTGTGTCCTGTCCCCTGGTCACGCTCTGTCCCCACTGTGTCCTGTCCCCTGGTCTCTCTCTGTCCCCACTGTGTCCTGTCCCCTGGTCTCTCTCTGTCCCCACTGTGTCCTGTCCCCTGGTCTCTCTCTGTCCCCTGGTCTCTCTCTGTCCCCACTGTGTCCTGTCCCCTGGTCTCTCTCTGTCCCCACTGTGTCCTGTCCCCTGGTTTCTCTCTGTCCCACCTGTGTCCTGTCCCCTGGTCTCGCTCTGTCCACATTGTGTCCTGTCCCCTGGTCTCTCTCTGTCCCCTGGTCTCTCTCTGTCCCCACTGTGTCCTGTCCCCTGGTTTCTCTCTGTCCCCACTGTGTCCTGTCCCCTGGTCACGCTCTGTGTCCTGTCCCCTGGTCACGCTCTGTCCCCACTGTGTCCTGTCCCCTGGTCTCTCTCTGTCCCCACTGGGTCCTGTCCCCTGGTCTCTCTCTGTCCCCACTGTGTCCTGTCCCCTGGTTTCTATCTGTCCCCACTGTGTCCTGTCCCCTGGTCTCTCTCTGTCCCCTGGTCTCGCTCTGTCCCCACTGTGTCCTGTCCCCTGGTCTCTCTCTGTCCCCACTGGGTCCTGTCCCCTGGTCTCTCTCTGTCCCCACTGGGTCCTGTCCCCTGGTCTCTCTCTGTCCCCACTGGGTCCTGTCCCCTGGTCTCTCTCTGTCCCCACTGGGTCCTGTCCCCTGGTCTCTCTCTGTCCCCACTGTGTCCTGTCCCCTGGTCTCTCTCTGTCCCCACTGTGTCCTGTCCCCTGGTCTCTCTCTGTCCCCACTGTGTCCTGTCCCCTGGTCTCTCTCTGTCCCCACTGTGTCCTGTCCTCTGGTCTCTCTCTGTCCCCACTGTGTCCTGTCCCCTGGTCACGCTCTGTCCCCACTGTGTCCTGTCCCCTGGTCTCTCTCTGTCCCCACTGTGTCCTGTCCCCTGGTCTCTCTCTGTCCCCACTGTGTCCTGTCCCCTGGTCTCTCTCTGTCCCCTGGTCTCTCTCTGTCCCCACTGTGTCCTGTCCCCTGGTCTCTCTCTGTCCCCACTGTGTCCTGTCCCCTGGTTTCTCTCTGTCCCACCTGTGTCCTGTCCCCTGGTCTCGCTCTGTCCACATTGTGTCCTGTCCCCTGGTCTCTCTCTGTCCCCTGGTCTCTCTCTGTCCCCACTGTGTCCTGTCCCCTGGTTTCTCTCTGTCCCCACTGTGTCCTGTCCCCTGGTCACGCTCTGTGTCCTGTCCCCTGGTCACGCTCTGTCCCCACTGTGTCCTGTCCCCTGGTCTCTCTCTGTCCCCACTGTGTCCTGTCCCCTGGTCTCTCTCTGTCCCCCCTGTGTCCTGTCCCCTGGTCTCTCTCTGTCCCCCTGTCCCCTGGTCTCTCTCTGTCCCCCCTGTGTCCTGTCCCCTGGTCTCTCTCTGTCCCCACTGTGTCCTGTCCCCTGGTCTCTCTCTGTCCCCCCTGTGTCCTGTCCCCTGGTCTCTCTCTGTCCCCCCTGTGTCATGTCCCCTGGTCTCTCTCTGTCCCCCCTGTCCCTTGGTCTCTCTCTGTCCCCCCTGTGTCCTGTCCCCTGGTCTCTCTCTCTGTGCCCCCTGTGTCCTGTCCCCTGGTCTCTCTCTGTCCCCACTGTGTCCTGTCCCCTGGTCTCTCTCTGTCCCCTGGTCTCTCTCTGTCCCCCCTGTGTCCTGTCCCCTGGTCTCTCTCTGTCTCCACTGTGTCCTGTCCCCTGGTCTCTCTCTGTCCCCCCTGTGTCCTGTCCCCTGGTCTCTCTCTGTCCCCCCTGTGTCATGTCCCCTGGTCTCTCTCTGTCCCCCCTGTCCCCTGGTCTCTCTCTGTCCCCCTGTGTCCTGTCCCCTGGTCTCTCTCTCTCTGTGCCCCCTGTGTCCTGTCCCCTGGTCTCTCTCTCTGTGCCCCCTGTGTCCTGTCCCCTGGTCTCTCTCTGTCCCCCCTGTGTCCTGTCCCCTGGTCTCTCTCTGTCCCCCCTGTGTCATGTCCCCTGGTCTCTCTCTGTCCCCTGGTCTCTCACTGTCCCCCCTGTGTCCTGTCCCCTGGTCTCTCTCTGTGTGCCCCCTGTGTCCTGTCCCCTGGTCTCTCTCTGTCCCCACTGTGTCCTGTCCCTTGGTCTCTCTCTGTCCCCACTGTGTCCTGTCCCCTGGTCTCTCTCTGTCCCCACTGTGTCCTGTCCTCTGGTCTCTCTCTGTCCCCACAGTGTCCTGTCCCCTGGTCTCTCTCTGTCCCCTGGTGTCTCCCTCTCTCCCCCCTATCCCCTGGTGTCTCCCTTTGTCCCCGGCTATATTCTATCCTCCAGTCTCTCTCTGTCCCCTGGTCTCTCTCTCTGTCGGTCCCAGATGTGTCCTGTCCCCTGGGCTCTCTGTTGGTCCTCGCTGTGTCATCTGGTTTCTCTCTCTCTCTCTCGGTCCCCGCTGTGTCCTCTGGACTCTATCTCTGTGGTCCCTGGTCTCTCTCTGTCACTGAAGTCAAGCCATCAGACAGTTCTAAATCAGTGGCCATGCTATCAGACAGGTTTTTTTGCTTGTATACACAACACAGGAAAACTAGATATAACCTAATATTATTTATAAAGTAATGATTACACAGAGTTGTTACACATACACACCCCCCTCTATGATATCTTACAATACGGTGTAATTTTACTGTGGAAATTTAAAGATACAGAGCCCCAAATACCAGCCCATTGGTTACATAGGGCCTTTTATTTTTATATTTCAAAATGAGTTTAAAACAAATTCTCCCATTGGACCAATACGTTTACAATGCAGATGTGTCATACACACCCCCCTCTATCATATCTTACAATAAGGTGTAATTTTACTGTGGAAATTTAAAGATACAGAGCCCCAAATATCAGCCCATTGGTTACATAGTGAATTTTTTTCCAATACTTCAAAATGGGTTTAAGAAAAATTCCCCCATTGGACCAATACGTTTACAATGCAGATGTGTCATACACACCCTCCTCTATCATATCTTACAATACGGTGTAATTTTACTGTGGAAATTTAAAGATACAGAGCCCCAAATACCAGCCTATTGGTTACATAGGGCCTTTTATTTTTATATTTCAAAATGAGTTTAAAACAAATTCTCCCATTGGACCAATACGTTTACAATGCAGATGTGTCATACACACCCCCCTCTATCATATCTTACAATACGGTGTAATTTTACTGTGGAAATTTAAAGATACAGAGCCCCAAATATCAGCCCATTGGTTACATAGTGAATTTTTTTCCAATATTTCAAAATGGGTTTAAAACAAATTCCCCCATTGGACCAATACGTTTACAATGCAGATGTGTCATACACACCCCCCTCTATCATATCTTACAATACGGTGTAATTTTACTGTGGAAATGTAAAGGTACAGAGCCCCAAATACCAGCCCATTGGTTACATAGGGCCTTTTTTTTTTCAATATTTCAAAATGGGTTTAAAACAAATTCCCCCATTGGACCAATACGTTTACAATGCAGATGTGTCATACACACCCCCCTCTATCACATCTTACAATAAGGTGTAATTTTACTGTTGAAATTTAAAGATACAGAGCCCCAAATATCAGCCCATTGGTTACATAGGGCCTTTTTTTTTTCAATATTTCAAAATGTTTTTAAAACAAATTCCCCCATTGGACCAATACGTTTACAATGCAGATGTGTCATACACACCCCCCTCTATCATATCTTACAATACGGTGTAATTTTACTGTGGAAATTTAAAGATACAGAGCCCCAAATATCAGCCCATTGGTTACATAGGGACATTTTTTTTCAATATTTCAAAATGGGTTTAAAACAAATTCCCCCATTGGACCAATACGTTTACAATGCAGATGTGTCATACACACCCCCCTCTATCATATCCTACAATACAGTGTAATTTTACTGTGGAAATTTAAAGGTACAGAGCCCCAAATATCAGCCCATTGGTTACATAGTGAATTTTTTTCCAATATTTCAAAATGGGTTTAAAACAAATTCCCCCATTGGACCAATACGTTTACAATGCAGATGTGTCATACACACCCCCCTCTATCATATCTTACAATACGGTGTAATTTTACTGTGGAAATTTAAAGATACAGAGCCCCAAATATTAGCCCATTGGTTACATAGTGATTTTTTTTCCAATATTTCAAAATGGGTTTAAAACAAATTCCCCCATTGGACCAATACGTTTACAATGCAGATGTGTCATACACACCCCCCTCTATCATATCTTACAATACGGTGTAATTTTACTGTGGAAATTTAAAGATACAGTGCCCCAAATATCTGCCCGTTGGTTACATAGGGCCTTTTTTTTCAATATTTCAAAATGGGTTTAAAACAAATTTCCCCATTGGACCAATACGTTTACAATGCAGATGTGTCATACACACCCCCCTCTATCATATCTTACAATACGGTGTAATTTTACTGTGGAAATTTAAAGATACAGAGCCCCAAATATCAGCCCATTGGTTACATGGGGCCTTTTTTTTCAATATTTCAAAATGGGTTTAAAACAAATTCCCCCATTGGACCAATACGTTTACAATGCAGATGTGTCATACACCCCCCCCCTCTATGATATCTTACAATACTGTATAATTTTACTTTGAAAATTTAAAGATACAGAGCCCCAAATACCAACCTATTGGTTATATGGATTTAAAACAAATTCTCCCATTGGACCAATACGTTTACAATGCAAATGTGTCATACACACTCCCCTCTATGATTACTTACAATACGGCGTAATTTTACTGTTTACATTTTAAGATATGAACAACTAGCACATTGGCTAGTTACAATAAATATATGACCCAATGGATGAATGGATAGAAAACTGTCTGAAAGACAGAATTCAGAGAGTAGTGGGTAATGATTCATTCTCTGAATTGGTTATCAGTGGTGTACCCCAAGGTTCAGTGCTGGGACTCTTACTTTTTAATATCTTTATAAATGATATTGGGTGTGGGATTTCTGTCTTTGCAGATGACACCAAGCTATGCACTGGAATAACGTCCTTACAGGATGTCTCCAACTTACAAGCCAACCTCAATGCACTGTCTATGTGGCAGATGAGGTTTAATGTTGATAAATGTAAAGTTATGCACTTGGGGGCTAAGAATATGAATACATCATACATGCTAGGGGGAGTACAACTGGGGGGATCCGTAGTGGAGAGTGATCTGGGGGTTTTAGTAGATCATAAGCTCAATAATTGCATGCAATTTCCAAAGCGAGCAAAGTCCTTTCTTGTATAAGAGAGGTATGGACTCCAGAGAGAGAGATATCATTTTGCCCCTGTACAAATCATTAGTAAGACCTCATCTGGAATATGCAGTTTAGTTTTGGACACCAGCTTTAAAAAAGGATATCGGGGAACTGGAGAAAGTGCAGAGAAGGGCAACCAAACTGATAAGAGGCATGGAGGAGCTCAGCTATGAAGAAAGTTTAGAGCAACTGAATGTATTCACTCTTGAGAAGAGGAGAATAAGGGTGGATATGATCCACATGTACAAATATATTATAGGTTTGTAAGACCCGGACCAATACGCTGGTAAATGACCCAAGGTGTTTTTGCGATTCGGCACTGCGTTGCTTTAACAGACAATTGCGCGGTCGTGCGACGTGGCTCCCAAACAAAATGTGCGTCCTTTTCTTCCCACAAATAAAGCTTTCTTTTGGTGGTATTTGATCGCCTCTGCGATTTTATTTTTTGCGCTATATACAAAAATAGAGCGACATTTTTGAAAAAAAAACACTATTTTTTACTTTTTGTTAAAAAAAAAATCAAATAAACTAAATTTTAGTCAAACATTTAGACCAAAATTAATTTAGCCACATGTCTTTAGTAAAAAAAAAAAATCACAATAAAAAAAAAATAGCTACCTAGCGGGAACAGCGATCAGAAAAATGATCGCTTAGTGACGCTGGCAATAGGGAGTGAAAGGGTTAACTAGGGCGGTGATCAGGGGGTTAAAACTTTATTAGGGGGGGTGGGGGGGCTATCCTGAACCTAACACTAACTGACTTTTACACTGTCTGTCACACTGACACTAAATGCAGTGATTAGATCTCTGCATTCAGTGACACTGTGACAGGGGGGGTGGGGGGTCAGATCGCAAGGGGTTAAGTGTGCCTATGTGTGTCAGTGTAGTGTTAGTGCAGACTTACTGTGAAGCCCCATACACACTATCAGTTTTCCTGAAGGTTTTCTCTTTAGGTTTACCAAAACCATCTAATATGAGGTCAAACCTCAAGAGTTTCAATTTGTATGCAATCAGGCAGGCCCTTGTACTACATGGTTTTGGTAAACCTGAAGAGAAAACCGTCAGGAAAACTGATAGTGTGTATGGGGCTTAAGGTGTTTCTCTCATCGCAGCGGTTGGAAATACCGCTGCGATGAGAGATTACATCACTTCCCCCTTCCTGTGTAAACACAGGAGAAGGAAGTGACAGGGCGGGGGAGCGCAGAGATTGGCTGGGAGTGATCGCGGGGGGGCGGGCAAAGACGGACATCCGCCCGCTCGTCCCGGATCGCTCCCGGAGACATGGGGACCGCCGCACACCGCGGAGGGGGTCCCCGATCGGACCCCAGACCCGCTACTGGGCGAGGACGTATATATACGCCCTTGTGCCCAGCCATGCCATTCTGTGGACGTAAATGTGCGTGCAGCGGTCCTTAAGTGGTTAATAGTCTTCTATTTTAACCCGTTCCCCGGGGAGAACCTCATCCTACAGCGAGCGAAGCGAGGACACCATCCAGATTTCTGACCTGGTTATAACCAACAGCAACGCAAGCCAAGCCATTCATCTCTGCGCTGGAGCTGCTGATTCAATCGTAAACGCCAATTACCGTGTCAGGCGCAAATTCCTGACTCAGCTGCCTTCAGCAGTGACAGCTTTTTTAAGCTAAACTCCAGGCAGACACATATGAATGCAGCTCTGTATTTATTAATACTTCCTCAAAGGGATTTATTGAACCACTTCAGCCCCGGAAGAATTTACCCCCCTTCCTGACCACTTTTCGCGATTCGGCACTGCGTCGCTTTAACTGAAAATTTTGCGGTCGTACGACGTTGCACCGAAACAAAATTGGCGTCCTTTTTTTCCCACAAATAGAGCTTTCTTTTGGTGGTATTTGATCACCTCTGCGGTTTTTATTTTTTGTGCTCTAAAAACAAAATAGAGCGACAATTTAAAAAAAAAGCAATATTTTTTACGTTTTGCTATAATAAATATTCCCCAAAAATGTTAAAAAAAAAACTATTATTTTCTTCAGTGTAGGCCGATACGTATTCTTCTACATATTTTTGGTAAAAATATAAAGCAGCCAATAAGCAACCTTCACCTGCCCCCACATGATATAAAAGAGAGTTAAAAAAGTATTATAAAAAAAGTTATGAGAAAAATAGTCATACATTTTTATTTATCATCTCATATCGATTTTTCATTATTAAGTTTTAACCACTTGAGACCCGCGCTACCGTCGGATGACGGCAACAGCGCGGGTCTGAAAAGCCAACATGTCGTCTTTTCACGGCCGCCCCTTTGGGCGTTCCCAGCACATGCTGTAGAGCGGGCTGCGGGGAAGCCCTGTGTTGTCTGTGTCCCTTGGACACGCCCAATCACAGATCGCGGCGAACGGCCGTTTGCGATGCGATCGGTGGGCGAATGAGACATGATCTCATAGATCATCTCTCATTGCCGTTTTTACATAGAAAAAGACATAGGGACACAGATCGGTCACCTCCCCAGACTCCCCAGTCACCCCCCCTCCCCCCACAGTTAGAACACACCTAGAATACACATTTAACCCCTTCCTCACCCCCTAGTGTTAACCACTTCAATGCCAGTCACATTTATACAGTAATTAGTGCATATTTATAGCACTGATCGCAGTATAAATGTGAATGGTGCCAAAAATGTGTCAAAAGTGTCCGATGTGTCCGCCATAACATCGCAGTACCAATAAAAATCGCAGATCGCTGCCATTTCTAGTAAAAAAAAAATAATAAAAAATAATATCTTATTGCTTATTGCGATTTTTTTTTTTTTTTAATCAACAATATGTAGAAGAATACGTATCGCCCTAAACTGAGAAAAAAAAATGTTTATTTTTTTTTTTAAATTGGGATATTTATTATAGCAACAAATAAAAAATATTGTATTTTTCTTCAAAATTGTCGCTCTTTTTTGTTTATAGCGCAAAAAATAAAAACCGCAGAGGCGATCAAATACCACCAAAAGAAAGCTCTACTTGTAGGGAAAAAGGATGTCAATTTTGTTTGGGAGACACGTCGCACGACCGCGCAATTGTCGGTTAAAGCGACGCAGTGCCGGAAGCTGAAATTTCACCTGGGCAGGAGGGGGGAGGAGTAAGCAAGTGGTTAAGAAGCCTTTAAAGTGGTTGTAAACTCTATTGATGTGGTTGTAAGCCCCACTTTTTCACTTTTACCTACAGGTAAGCCTATAATAAGACTTACCTGTAGGTATAAAGAATATCTCCTAAACCTGTACGGTTTATGAGATATTTCCCTCGCAATGCGCCGCTGATTGCAGCGGCGCATGCGCAGGGGGGATCTACAGCGAAAGGACCGGCATCCGCCAGACCTTGCCGATTTAAAATCTCCCGCACGCACGTGCGGGAGTGACGTCATTGCCGCTCCGCGTGGACCAGGTAAGTTCTCTTCTCCTCGTTCAGAGGTAAGTATTTCAGTATGAGCTAGTATGCGGTGCATACTAACTCATTATGGTTTTTGCCTTACAGGTTTAAAAAAAAAAATGTATATGCTTTAAAAAAACAACCTGCAAGACAAAGGCATAATTTGCTAGTATGCATAGCACTGCAGTGGTCCTTGTACCCCCTCCGGCTGGCGACATCTCTCCCGGAGTGACTCCCGGGTATGGCCGGCTCCAGCGGTGTGAAGGCTGGAGCCGCAATGACGTCACACCTGTGCATGCGCATGGGAGCCACTATGCCATTGCTTCCTCCGTGCCATTGACAGTTTGCTTTATTGCGCATGTGCCGATGACACTGGCATGTGCGGGGGACAGGGGAGAACTCCTAAACAGTGCAGGTTTAGGAGATATCCTGATTAGCTACAGGTCAGTCTTATTATAGGCTTATCTGTAGCATAAAGTGATTGTAAAAGGTTTACAACCACTTTAAGGGTTATGTATACAGTAGGCCGTTATTTTGTCAATTGATTTACTTAACCCAAAATGTCATATATTGTTGCTTAAAGGGGTGGGTTTTTTTTTTAGAATTGAAGCAGTACTTACCGTTTTAGAGATGCATCATCTCCGTCGCTTCTGGGTATGATCGTCTGGTCTGGGCATTCCTATTTGATTGACAGGCTTCCGACGGTTGCATACATCGCGTCACGAGTAGCCGAAAGAAGCCGAGCGCTGGTGCGGCTCTATACTGCGCCTGCGCACAGTCGTTCGGCTACTTTCGGAAAATCGTGACGCGATGTATGCAACCGTCGGAAGCCTGTCAGTCAAACAGGAACGCCCTTCCCCAAAGACCATACCTGGAAGCGACGGAGACGATGCATCTCTAAAACGGTAAGTACTGCTTCAATTCTAAAAAAAAAAAACTCCCGATTCCCCTTGACAATACGAGCCTCAATCAATTTGAAAAAAAGTTTTTTGGGGGAACTACCCCTTTAATAATCCTTAGTTGTGGTGGTTACATTAGTTTTCTTTTTAGGCTTTCTCCCTCTGTTTTTACCAAGTGATCTGGCAAGTAGCACCCTTCCTGTATTATGGGGGCCCCCATTCTGGATGAAGGAGCACAGGGAGCACCTTTGGACAGCAGCATTGTCAGTCTGGGGGGAGGGGAGTGTTGGCCTTGGCAATAAGTCACACAGTCAGGTGCAGTATAAAACTTGTATTGAAGTAATGCAGCAACAGTTCACAACAAACCTGGTGGAAAAGCTGTCCAGCCGGGAGCACTGACGGTTTCCAACTGTTACCAGAGCGGGCTCGGACTGATAGGGGCAGAATGCAGCCTGACTATTTTGTGCCCAATCAGAAAGATATCTAGAAGAGCAGCACCCCTACCTTTTCCCTTCTCATCTGGGACCTTTTCCCTACCACTAGAACTGTCCCTAACTGATGAGATACCTGTCCCTACTCTGCCACTTGCAAAATGTGTGCCAAACCTTGGAGCCAGGGCCTTAAATAGGTTCTGATTGACACAAGATGGCTGCTTGAGTCATATTGGGTGGTAGCATCCACTAGGGCAGGGATATGCAATTAGTGGACCTCCAGCTCTTGCAGAACTTCAAGTCCCATGAGGCATAACAAGACTCTGACAGCCGCAAGCATGACACCCAGAGGTAGAGGCATGATGGGATTTGTAGTTTTGCAACAGCTGGAGGTCCGCTAATTGCATATCCCTGCACTGGGGTAGCCTCCCCAGTGATCCAGGAAACCATAAAGTAACCCTGTTTCTCTTGACTTTCCACAACAGTGCCACTGCGGAAGAGCGCCACCTGCTGTGGAGAAAATAGACTTCACCTGCCTACAAGCTTCAAGTCGATTTCCAATCTAAGAGGCTGTCAAACTCGCACTGATTGTGCAAATGGTCACCCCTGATTAAAGCCCAAACACTTTTCAAATGGCATCTGTCCCCTGTAATGTCCCAGTGATCCTCACCCAGGGTGATCCCAGTATTTACTAAGCCACACTTTATTTCTTTCAATACCTGTCTGTTACAGAAATTCCATTCATTTGAGCCTACACCCCATGGAACCGGACGCCTCTTTTATTAGTATTGGTGACTTCTCAGTGGAATGTTACAGCGACACAATCATATCTAAGTACCAAAATAAATTGTACCATTAATACATTTGTTTCTATTTATGCCAATACAGCCCATTATTGTATGTTGGGAAACATGAACATTTGCAACAACTGACACAATTTGAAAAGGCATATATCATTTTAAAACTCTTTGTTTTTTTTCTTTATATTATAATGAAATCATAAATGTTTCTGCATTTATCTATTTTTTATTTACTAATGTGATAGAAACATATAAATGCATTATGAGCCATTTGAGTGCTGCTGTTACTAGATGTGGCATTGATTGGCATTGATTGGCATAGAAGAAGATGGGAATACCTTTCATATGTATATATTTGCCCTAACACCTAGTCTAACTCTTCTGGCAGGAGAGTATTTAACCACTTAAGGACCGCCTCCTGCACATTTACGTCGGCAGAATGGCACGGCTGGGCACATCAACGTATATAGACGTTGATTTTAGTACCCAGCCGTGGGTCACGGGCGCGCGCCGGCGCCGCGCGCCCGTGACCCGGTCCATAGCTCCAGGACCGGGACCGCGGGAGCTGAAGAATGGGGAGAGCCCTATGTAAACACGGCTTCCCCGTGCTTCTCTGTGGCCGCAGCATGGATCGCGTCATCCCTGTTATAGGGGGATGCGATCGATGACATCACACCTACAGCCACACCCCCCTACAGTTGTAAACACACACACAGTGAACACTAAATGTCACAGCGCCCCCTGTGGTTAACTCCCAAACTGCAACTGTCATTTCCACAGTAAACAATGCAATTTAAATGCATTTTTTGCTGTGAAAATGACAATTGTCCCAAAAATGTGTCCGAAGTGTCCGCCATAATGTCGCAGTCACAAAAAAAATCGCAATAAAACTATCCCTTATTTTGTAAACACTATACATTTTGCGAAAACCAACCGATAAACGCTTATTGCGATTTTTTTTACCAAAAATATGTAGAAGAATACATATCGGCCTAAACTGAGAAAAAAAAGTTTTTTTATATATTTTTGGGGGATATTTATTATAGCAAAAAGTAAAAAATATTGAATTTTTTTTTAAATTGTCGCTCTATTTTTGTTTATAGCGCAAAAAATAAAAACCGCAGAGGTGATCAAATACCACCAAAAGAAAGCTCTATTTGTGGGAAAAAAAGGACGCCAATTTTGTTTGGGAGCCACGTCGCACGACCGCGCAATTGTCAGTTAAAATGACGCAGTGCCGAATCGCAAAAAGGGGCAAGGTCTTTTACCTGCATTTTGGTCCGGGTCTTAACCGGTTAAGTAATTAAAAGTCAAGTAATCCCTTATTGGTAATGCTGTACTTGTAAAACGATTTAAACAGTAACAGAAGGTAGCTTTTATTATTATTATTTTGGATAGAGTAAAGGTGGATTATGTCCCCTGTCAGCTTTTTTTTTCTTTTGCTCTTACTGGGTTTTACCAGAATCACCAGAACTAGTGTCCCCATTGGGAATTTTGCCTTTATTACTGTTCTGAAATGTCAACCCAAAATGTTGGATTTTTTTTTTAAATTTCACTTTCAATAATAATGATAAACAGGATAAATAGAGAGGGGAATCTCCATAATGGGTTCTATATAAGGTATATAAATAACCACTTGCTCTACGCTGTATAGTAAAATGACAGCGGCAGGCACCCTTCCTCCCTCTGGGCAGACGTCATATGACGTCTTTGTTTTCCCGACATTTGCGCAAACCAATCAATATACGCTTATTACGATTTTTTTTAAATCTAAAATATCTAGAAGAATACATATCGGCCAAAACTGAGGAAAAAAATACTTTTTTTTTTATTTGGATATAAAATTAGCAAAAAAGTAAAAAATATTGTGTTTTTTTTTTTTTAATTGTGGCTATTGTTTTGTTTATAGCACAGGAATAAAAACACACAGAGGTTGTGTGTGACCCCCTGGGTGGGTTCACTACACACTGAGCTATACAGAGAGGCAGCCGAGGATGGTTGAAAACAAAGGATATGGTTTATTCTTCCATATTGCTGGAAACAAGTGCAAGCATCCAAACAGCATAAACAAAACATAAAATAAACCCTTGCCACTTGGGGCGTCTACCTTCACCACACAGGAACCTATCTATGAAGTCTGGCACAGCCTACTGCTGGGCAGACACTGCTGGTCATACAGCAGAAAAACAATAGTCTTTTTGATTTTTATCACACAGAAAAATCAACACCACCTCACCTCTTCAGAAGTCTTTCTCACTGCTCTCCTTAACTCTAAAAGCCTCAGGATGCAGCAATCAGTAGTCATCCTCTAAAGCTTTCCAACACCCTTAAACCTTTCTGGCTATTTCTGCAGCCGACACCTGATAGTAATTGGTGAATTGTCTAAACAAGGCAGAAATATATCTCCCGTCTGTGACAACACCCACAGATTTACCTGACTTCCTGTCACAATATATATATGTATACATACATATACACACACAGACATGTGTTTGAGCTTTGGGGTACACCCTAATGCAATGGACTGCACACAACTATGACTAAGAAGGCAAAAGGGACTTGATCCCACATTAGAAACCCTCGCTCCAAATGAGGGACAGTTGGAAGCTATGGATTTACACATGTCAAGTAATGAATCTTAACCACTTAAGGACCCCTTCATGCCGATATACGTTGGCAGAATGGCACGGCTGGGCACAAGCACGTACCTGTATGTCCTCTTTAAGTGCCCAGCCATGGAGGTGCGCTCGTGACCCAGTCCGAACCTCCGTGACCGCGCCAGCGGGACCCGATCACCGCCAGTGTTCCGCGATCGGTCCCACGAGCTGAAGAACGGGGAGAGGTGAGTGTAAACACACCTTTCCCATTCATTGTGGCAATGTCAGCGATCATCTGTTCCCTGATATAGGGAAAGGCAATCAATGACGTCATACATCCAGCCCCGCCCCCTACAGTTAGAAACACATATGAGGTCACACTTAAACCCTATAGTGCCCCCTAGTTGTTAACTCCTAAACTGCAATTGTCATTTTTACAGTAATCAGTGCATTTTTATAGCACTTTTCGCTGTGAAAATGACAATGGTCCTAAAAATGTGTCAAAATTGTCCGATGTGTCTACCAAAATGTCGCAGTCAGGAAAAAAATCGTTGCTCGCTGACATTATTAGTAAACAAAAATTATTAATAGAAATAAAAGTATCCCTTATTTTGTAAACGCTATAAATTTTGCGCAAACCAATCGATAAACGATTATTTAAAATAAACAGTAAAACAGAACAATTGACACTGATAAAGTCCCAAAGTCCAATGTGATACTGTAGCAGCGTTTGAAACACTTCTCTATGTCACATATAGGAAATCAATGATAGTGCAGGTGGTTAAATGTCATAAGTAATCCTTATACAGTGCTCCTTTCACCAAGGAGGGCGATCACCACGTGGGGGGATTTTTACTCCCCTTTTGGGGATGCACTCACCACAATGTAAAGATAAAGAGGCCTGGAATATATATCCACATTTATCCTGGAAATTGCTCTCTCTACCGGCTGATTGGCTTGTTTGGTCAAAACCGCAATCACATATGATGGAAAAAAAATTATATAGTGTGATATCGTTTAAACAAGTTTATTATGCCCCATAGGTACCCTATACAATGTGTGTACCACAATGTTAACAATTTCAAGCGTAAAGTATTAGTATTGTGCCTGTGTGTCTCTCCTCACCATGACAGCAAAGCCGCTTGTGCTTTTTCTTTCCTGTTCCTGGTTAATTCGATAGAAGTCACGCCCTGACGCGTTTCCTCATTGGCTGACTTCCTCTGAGGGCGTCAGTTCGTGACTCCTATCGATTGACCAGAGATACTGTGGAGCCTCCGAGACCAGGAACAGGAATGAAAAAGCAGGAGCGGCTTTGCTGTCATGGCGAGGAGAGACACACAGGCTAATACTTTACGCTCTCCGGTGGAGAGTGCAATTTCCAGGATAAATGTGAATATATATTCCAGGCCTCTTTATCTTTACATTGTGGTGAGTGCATTCCCAAAAGGGGAGTAAAAATCCCCCCACGTGGTGATTTCCCTCCTTGGTGAAAGGAGCACTGTATAAGGATTATTTCTGACATTTAACCACCTGCACTATCATTGATTTCCTATATGTGACATAGAGAAGTGTTTCAAACAGTGGTTTGGAAGTAGCCAGTGGCGGTTCGTCCATAGAGGGCGCTGGAGCGCCGCCCCCTCTGGCTCTCACCTCCACTGAGTCTAATAACATAGATTCATGCATTGCACAAATCTATGTTATTATCGTTGCTGCCGCTGTTCTATTCAGATGGTCAGCGCTCATGTCCGGCCATCTGAATAACGGCAGCTGGTTGGCTGTACGGAAGTGTCTTTCAGAGCCAGCGGCTCTGATGGGCTTTCCCAGTACAGCCCTCAGATCTCGGAAGCTTATATCGGAGCGCACAGGCTGTGCGCTTCTTGGATAAGACTGACAGGCGTCTCAGCCAATCAGGTTGGCCGGTTCTGGCGGGAGAAGACATCGTGGGACGTGGATGCCTGACTCCAGTAAAGGTAAGTGCCGGGCGGGGGGTGAAGGAGCACTTTACAGGCCCCAGCAGCAACATCAATGGGCACAGTGGTGACAATAGTGGGGACAATTGCCACAGCGAATAGGCACAGTGGCAACAATTAAAGGGCACAGTGGTGACAATTGGCACAGCGGCTACCATTAAAGGACACAGTGGTGAGAATTGATGGCACAGTAGCTGTGTTTGATGGCATGGCACAGTGGTTCAAATTGATGGCACAGTGGCTGCATTTGATGGGCACAGTGAGGCTACAATTTTTTTTTTCGTTTGCGCCCCCCAAAAATGTTGGGCTGGAAGTAGGGCTGCTACAGTATCACATTGGACTTTGGGAATTTATCAGTGTCAATTGTTCTGTTTTTACTGTTTATTTTAGATGTTTTTGTTTTTAAGCAACTGCTGCAATTTTAATTATATCTAGGAGTCTGGGGTCAATTATTTGAATTGTTTTTTCCTAAGTGCTGAGCAGCGCTAACATTGGAGGTTGGGCGACACTAGCACTTTTTTTCTGGATAATCGCTTATTGCGAATAAGAATAAGTAGAAGAATACGTATCGGCCTAAACTGAGGATTTTTTTTTTTTTAATGTACCGGTATATATATTTTTGGGGGATATTTATTACAGCAAAAAGTAAAAAATATTTATTTCAAAATTGTCGCTCTATTTTTGTTTTTTTAGCGCAAAAAAAAAACGCAAGGTGATCAAATACCATCAAACGAAATCTCTATTTGTGGGGAAAATAGGACGTCAATTTTGTTTGGGAGCCACGTCGCACGACCGCGCAATTGTGAGTTAAAGCGACGCAGTGCCGAATCGCAAAAAGGGGTCTGGTCCTTTTGCTGCATAATGGTCGGGGGCTTAAGTGGTTAAAGGATATTTCTCTCTCTCAATCTCTTACTTGTCTGTCACTCAAATGCTGAAAATCAGGTACTAACCCTGCTAGAATTTTATGGTATAAACTGTTATAAAAACAGATGTTTTTAATTTATTAGGAGCTTACACATATCATAATATATGGGATTTACAAAGATAAATAACATTTATTGTGGTATATACACCAAAGCGGTGTCCTGTGCCCCACTTCAAATCCCCCCCCATGTAGTGTCCCCTGCCCCTCATAGCAATGTCCTCTGCTCCCCTTCACATCACACCCCCCCTGAATTGTAGTGTCCTCTGCCCCCTTTACAACATTCCCTATTTAGTTTCCCTTGCCCCCTTAGAAATGTCCTGTGTCCCCTTTCTCACCCTCCCCCGTAGTGTGCTATGCCCCCTATTACAACACCCCCTATGTACTGTTCTATGCCCCCCTTCACATAACTCTCCCCATTGTAGTGTCCTCTGCCACCTATTACAACACCCCCTATGTACTGTTCTCTGCTCCCCCCATAGCAGTTTCCTGTGCCCTCCCAAAGCAGTGTCCTCTGCCCCCCTTTCACATCACCCACCCATGTAGTGTCCTCTGCCCCCCCATAGCAGTGTCCTCTGCCCCCCCCCATAGTAGTGTCCTGTGCCCTCCCAAAGCAGTGTTCTCTGCCCCCCTTCACATCACTCCCTCCATTGTAGTGTCCCCTGCCCCTTATTATAACACCCCACATGCAGTGTCCTCTGCCCCTATTCACATCACCTATCCATGTAATGTCCTCTGCCCCCCCCCCCATAGCAGTGTCCTGTGCCATCCCAAAGCAGTGTCCTCTGCCCCCTTCACATCACCCCCCCCCCCCATGTAGTGTCCTCTGCACCCCTATAACAGTGTCCTGTGCCCCCCACTTTAAATCCTCCCCCATAGTGTCCTCTGTCCCCAATTACAACTCCCTCCCATGTAGTGTCCTGTGGATTGGGTAGGCAATGCAGAGCTGTGTTCCTGAGTCCGCAGTTGACTGGTAGATCGGGTTCAACGGCTTGCCGACCACTGCTCTAACTGCAAGAGAGCTTGTTTTTTTTGAAAAACAGACTTACTGGCCAGACAAAAAAGTCCATAGGTCAGGTTAGTGTAGGTATGTCATGTAGGTCAGTGTACATAAAAAAAAAAAAATCAAACAGTGTTGTTGCACTCCCACAATAAATAGCATATAAACCTGGATAACTTAATGACAATAAAAAATATATAAATATATAAAGTGCTGTTGTGCTATAAACAAGTGAAAAAGAATGATATAATACTCACTTGACCACTGATTTGTGAGTATTATATCACTCTTTTTCACTTGTTTATAGCACAACAGCACTTATTTATATATTTATATATTTCTTGTTGTCATTAATTTATCTGAGTTTATATGCTATTTATTAGGGGAGCGCAACACCAGTGTTTTTTTTTTTTTTGTACACTGACGGTAGTGACCTGACCTATGTACACCGACGGTAGTGACCTGACCTACCTACACACACATTACACTGTCTCTTGACCTACCTCAGCGGTGTCACAGCAGTCAGTCATTGCGGCATCAGAGGAGGAGCCCGAGCCGAGGAGGGTAGAAGAGCCTGGGAGAGCTGAGGAGAGCTGCCTGCCCGAGTGGCGAGTCATGTGTATTTGTAATTCCTGCCTTCTGGAGCCTGCAGCGCCTGTGATGGACATTACACGTCCCTCTGCGCGGTATTGGTCCAGTGGGACGTCCATCACAGGCTCCAGAAGGCGGGACCTGCTGCTATGGCACTCGGCCACACTTGGCAGGAATCGGCTCGGATTCCTAGTTAAGGGGAATGTTTCATTACAGGATTTAATTGTAGAGCCTGTTCTTGGGGTGAAGCTAGAAGACCCCCTGATATCTCCATTGAGAGGACCTTGTTGTCACTACTGTCACATAAGGGGCTTGTCAGTACATACATATATGCATGGTTAGGACACATGTTAATACATAAACACCTATTACATAATAAATAATCCCTACACACACCAGAAGTGGAAGAAGTAGCCATAGAGCCCCTTCCAGCCTTACAAACGTGGCCTGGGCATCCAAGTGGTCATGGAAGGATTAAATAAAAGAGGAATATACCAGTTTTTTATTGGGTGTTTTTATCAAAGTATAATTATGGATCTATACACATTTTTTCCTTTTCCAACTATATATACTCTGAATAAACCAAGAGTCTTTTGGTAAAATCAATTGGCCAAAAGTGAAGATCTAGTGATCCTCTCGCCCATTTGCTGACACACTTTTGACCAAGAGATTCCAAGCCTGCCCACCACGGCAAGGTAGACTCTTCTAGGGCAGGACCTACACTAACTACACTAAGCTATTCTACTGGATGCTAGTCATCCTTTTTCTCATGTTGGATGTATGTTTAATACCGGGCTTTTATACCACCTCCATACCGGGCCTATTCTGGCACTTCTCTCCTACATGTAAAAATCATCATTCTTTTGCTAGAAAATTACGCAGAACCCCCAAACATTATATATGTTTTTTTTAGCAGACACCCTAGGGAATAAAACGACAGTCATTGCAACGTTTTATCTTGCACAGTATTTGCGCAATAATTTTTCAAACACCCTTTTTTTGGAAAAAAAATGTTTCATGAATTAAAAGAATAACAAAACAGTAAAGTTGGCCCAATTTTTTTGTATTATGTGAAAGATGATGTTACACCGAGTAAATAGATACCCAATATGTCACGCTTTAATTATGCGCACACTCATGGAATGGCGCCAAACTTTGGTACTTAAAAATCTCCATAGGCAACGCTTAATTTTTTTTTACAGGTTACCAGTTTAGATTTACGGAGGAGATCTAGTGCTAAATTTGTTGCTGGCACTCTAATGCATGCGGCGATACCTCACATATGTGGTTTAAACGGCGTTTACATATGTCGGCGGGACTTACGTGTGCGTTCGCTTCTGCGCGCGAGCTACCGGGGACATGGGCGTTTTAATTTTTTTTTTATCTTTTATTTATTTTTTTACTTATTTTTTATTATTTATTTTTTTACAGTTTTTTCAAATTTTTTTTACACTTTTATTCCAATTACAAGGAATGTAAACATCCCTTGTAATAAGAAATGTGTGTGACAGGTCCTCTTTATGGAGAGATGCGGGGTCAATAAGACCTCACATCTCTCCGCCAGGCTGGAAACCATGAGATCGGTGAAAAAAAATTGTTTACTTACGGGGACCCGGGCGTGATGTCTTAACAACGCGCCCGGGTCCTCTGACGGTCATAGAGATGACTGGTGACGATCTAGTCACCAGTCATCTCTATGCTTCCTGCGACGCTTCCTGGATAATGCCTCTGGCTGCAGGCATCATTCAGATATCCACCCGCAAAGCCCAGGATATCAGGATGGGAGATCCCATCTGTGGACGTCAAATGACATTGGGCCGGTATTGAAGTGTTTAATATCTACAACTGACAGTTTGTATGGCAGAACTCACATTGGATTTGCACAGAAAAGGTGCAGGGACTTTATTTTCCCGCAATGGAATCGGATCACAATTGGTGTTCACACCCATGTGATCCAATTCCTGTCTGCACTGCGATCTGTGAATCAATCTGGGGTTGTCATAAACATTTTATTTGTGTGGTATTTGCACCAACTTCCGGCTACAGCAGAGTCGGGCAAAAGGCGGGTTTTCCTAGCTTCCTGTTGCCCGCCCGTTGTGTGCTGGGAATTCTCAGCTCCAGCACACAGCGGGAGCCAATCGGAGGGCGCAGCGCGACTCGCGCATGCGCCGTAGGGAACCGGGCAGTGAAGCCGGAGCGCTTCACTTCCTGGTTCCCTCACCGTGGATGGAGGGGGGAGCAGCAGAGACGAGCAAACGTTTGTCTCTCTGCTGCAGACGCCGCTGGACTCCAGGACAGGTAAGTGTCCTAATATTAAAAGTCAGCAGCTGCAGTATTTTAGCTGCTGGCTTTCAATATTTTGTTTTAATCGGCCATCCGCTTTAAGTAGTAGATCTGTATGGATTATGTAAAATATTATATATTTATGAATGAATGAAAATTATATAGCGCGGCACATGCGAAGTAAATCGCCTCTGGGCGCTTGTTGTTCCTGTCTCCTTTGAAATCAAAAGAGATGAGTCTTGATCTTTCTCCTGAAGGCTAAGTGATTCTCCTCCAACCGAATGCTGGTTGGTAAAGCGTTCCATAGTCTGGGACCTTGGACAGCGAATCTTCTATCTCCTTTGGACTTGTAATTGGCTTTCGGTATCTGGAGTAGATTTTGATTGGTGGATCGCAGAACGCGATTGGGGTTATGGGCTTTTATTTTTTCGCAAAGATAATGGGGAGCATTCCCATGGATACATCTGCGTTAGGCAGAGTGCTTTAAAGGTGATTCTGTCTTTTACTGGTAACCAATGAAGGGATCTCAGTGAAGGTGAGATTGATTCCCAGGGTTTTTTCCCAGTCACAAGTCTAGCGGCCGTATTTTGAACGACTTGAAGACGAGCGATTTGGTACTTGGGGAGTCCGAGGTAAAGGGCATTTGCATAGTCCAATCTTGAGTTTACAAATGGTCCCACCACGACCGCTATGTCTTCTTTGGGGATGAAAGGAGTAAGTCTGCATAGTAGGCGCAGCAGATGGTGAGATCCGCTGACTACTGACCCTATTTGTGCGTCCATTGTCATGTAGAAGTCAAAGATGACCCCAAGACTTTTGACTTTGGCGCTAGGGGTGATGATTTTGCCCAGAATGGGCGGGGGTGTCCAAGTTGCTGTGGATTGATTCATACGCTTGGCGTGAAACAGAAGAAGTTCTGTTTTCGCTCCATTGAGTTTAAGATAACTCTTTGTCATCCAGTCCTCTATCAAAGAGAGGCATGTCTCTAGATTGAGGTGTGATCCTTTTTATTGCAAATGCGGAAATACAGTTGCGTGTCGTCTGCATATGAGTGATAAAGCAGTTTTTGCCTGCTGATGATTTCAAAAAGAGGGCGAAGATAGATGTTGAATAACATCGGCGACAGGGGGGATCCTTGAGGGACTCTGCATGATAATGTGTGTTTTTCAGAAGTGAAGGGTCCCAACTTCACTATTTGCGATCTGTTTTCCAAAAAAGAGGAGAACCAAGATAGATCGCCTTCTGCGACTTTGGCTACTTTAGCCAGCCGAGTCAATAAAAGCTTGTGGTCTACTGTATCGAAGGCTGTGCTTAGGTCCAGCAGAACCAAAAGACAAGATTCTCCTTCGTCTGCGGTCTCAAGAATGTCATCCCATATCTTGAGCAATGCTGTTTCTGTCCCGTGTCCGGGGCGGAATCCCGATTGAAATGGATCAAGTAGGTTGTGGGTATCTAGATGCTGTTGCAGCTGTTGTACCACTGCTTTCTCCATGACCTTGGAGAGAACGTTTAGGCCTGTTATGGGGCGCCGGTGGAGTGGGTCCTTAGGATCCAGGGTGGGTTTCTTCAAGATGGGTTGAATTATGCCCTCCTTCAACTGGGAGGGCACTATGCCCTCCCTGAAAGATTGGTTAATAAGCTGCGTGATAGGAGGTGCCAGGATGTCGGCGCATTCCTTCAGCAGTTTGGTGGGGATGATATCATTAGGCGCAGTGCTGTTACGCAAAGTACCGATGATATTTTTTGTGGTCTGAATAGAGATGGGTTCCAGCGTGAACTTACCTGGTTGTGGTGAATCACTGCAGGTGTTGTGTAAATAATTACGGGGGGGGGGGGGGCTAGGAGGGGAATTGTTTTGGTGAATGCTTTGCCGGATTCCCTCGATTTTATTAATGAAGTGATCCGATAATTCATTGCAAAATTCTTGTGTGTCCGAATTGGGGGCTTCAAGACATCCTGGATTCATGGTCTGAGTGACCAGCTTGAAGAGTTTGCGGGGGCGGTTGAGGGCGCTGTTGATAGCCTCAGAAAAATAGTTTTTCTTGGCTTTTAAGATTTCTTTGTGGTATTTTCTTGTTATTGCCTTGTAGATGGAGAGGTTCTCATCTGAAGAGCTTCTTTTCCAGGCGGCTTCCGCCCTTCTGCACTCTTGCTTCAGTAACGCCAGCTGGTTGTTGAACCAGCTGGAGTTATTTTTTCGGATGTGGGTTTTACGTTTCGGTGCTATGAAGTCAGCTGACTGTAATAGTGCTGTGTTTATGGCATCCAGTGTTTCTTCAGCTGTTTGATGCGGCTGGATTGTTTTTATTTTTTTCGTTAACGTGGCTTTGAAGAATTCCGAGTGGAGCTTCTTCTGACATCTAGTCCAGTGTGTTCTCACTGGATTTGATGTTTTTGTTAAGGGGGGGAATTCGGAAATAATGAATTTATTTGCATGGTGATCTGTCCATGGCAACGGTTCATTTTCCAAGATTTTTATTTCCAGATCTTGTCTGAAAATAAGATCGAGCGTGTGATGTGTGAGCCCACATACTAGTTGGTGAAGCCCTAATCCTTCCAGGTGGTCAATGCAGGCATCGGCAATGGGGTCTGGCGGGGAGTTGGCCCAGAGGTTGAAGTCCCCGAGCAGCAAAAGGTGTTTGCTGTTAAAGGGGTTGTAAAGGTACAAGTTTTTTTACCTTCATGCATCCTATGCATGAAGGTAAAAAAACATCTAGCAGCACCGCCCCCCCCCCGAGCCCCCGTTGTACTTACCTGACCGTTCGAATCTCCCGGGCGCGTCCACGTCGTCCTCTTCGGTTCCCAGCCTGGCTGTTGATTGGCTAGGCTGGGCGGATTGATAGCAGCGCAGCCATTGGCTTGCGCTGCTGTCAATCAGGGCGGATGACGCGGCGCGCTGGGGGGCGGAGCCGAGTGATACAGTCGGCGGCTATGGCCGCCGCTGTATCACGGGAGCACGCTCGCAAAAGCTTTCCTCCATGCGAGCGCCCTCGCATGAAGAAGGAAAGCTTTTGCGAGGAGGAGCCCAGACAGCCGCCGAGGGACCCCAGAAGACAGGTTTCCGGGCCACTCTGTGCAAAACAAACTGCACAGTGGAGGTAAGTATCACATGTTTGTTATTTTTTTTTTTTAAATCCCTGACTTTAGTGACCCTTTAAGGGTATAGGTGGAGATAAAGTCCGTCAATGATGGGAGAAGCTGCGATTTTGGGCCGGGTGGCCTATAGCGGAGTAGAATCCGGACGGTCTCCTGGGAGTTTACTTGCAGTTGCAGTGCAGTTCCATAAATGGAAGAGGGTTTTGAAGGATTGGTTTTGTGTCTTATGGATCACCGCCAGTCCTCCTCCTCTTTGCCCTATTCTGTTTTCCGTTATAATACGATAGTTTTCTGGCACCAATTCTCCTAGAATGGTGTTACAGTCGGCTGTGAGCCAGCTCTCTGTAATAAAGAGGCAGTCTAAATCGTATTGTAGGATGGGGTGTTTTACTGCCGATCTTGTGTTGATCAAAGCACATGATATGTGCTTAGGCTGGGGTACACGGCTGAGATTTTTGATTTTCGATCGTTGATCGATTCTTAAAAGTCGCTCAGTTCGAAGGGCTTTTTTGGTGATGGCTGGTAGTATTGCAGCAAATCACCTCAGATCCCAAATGGTCTCTGCCGAGTATTGCAGATTAACCACGGTCGCCAACACCGGGGGGGATTCTCAAGGATTACTGAATCCTCAGATCCTAGCTTGGTCCAGAGGAAGGCAAAAAAAAACCTGGCCGTGCTAGGCCAATATGCTACGGCAGGGAAAAAAAAATCCTTCCTGACCCCTAAAGAGGCGATCGGGGGAGCCCTGGATCAAGTTTGATGGTGTTGAGAAAGGGGAGTTTGGGGCTGGGTGTAGCAAGGCAGCAGGATCCAGGCTGGGGGGTCCCAGATTGAATGGAGCGGTGCTGCCAGGGGGGCTGGGAGCGATGGCCGGGAGGAGCAGGGGGTACTACTGGGGTAGGGGGGGCTTTCAGATCCGTTGGGGCAGTTTGCTGAGGGTTGCCAGAGGGTAAGGAGCGGTGCGCTGCTAGGCCGCGGGTGAAGCCGTGGCCTTTCCTGAATCGCGGCTGGCCGCGATTCCTTACAGGCCGGCGCGGAGGAACGAAAAAAGCGCTTGAGGACGGCGAAAATTGCGGGGATAGGTGGGGGAAGACTATCCTGAGTGGTGGGTAGTAGTGTGGGCATACTGGAGGGGAGATGTGGAGAGGGAGAGAGCCGAGGTGTTTTGTGGAAGCTGGCGCGGCTTGTCCTGAAAAGGACGGCCGCCTACAGCTCCAGAAAAATGGCTTACCTGCCTGAGAAATCCCTCACTCAGGCTTACCTGCCTGAGATGTTGCTGGAGGAAGGAGGGGGGGACCCCAGGAGGTGGAAAGAGCGGCTATCCTGGATCCTGGAGTGCTGTGGGGGACTGCCTGCCTGGCTAAACTGTCCCTGGGGAGAGCCGACTCGTTTGAGAGCGTCCTGCTCTCACTATCCCTACGGTGAGCAGGCTAAGATGAGAGCGTCTGCTGCACTGCTGGACTGGACTGGAGCTGTGAAAGGAGGAGTGTCACTTCAGGCAACCTGGCCTGTGTCATGAAAAAATAAATCAGGCCTTCTGCATCCCCATAGCCGGCCAATCACACACCCTTTGTGTTAGATGGTCTGGGGGCCTTCACCCGAGTAATAGAGGCTGCATCAGGGTGAAGAGACTCCCCTTTGGCGGTAATGGTCTGGAGTATATATTCTTTTTCAGGTGTTATCTACTATAGGCAGAAACAGTGGCGTCTGGGGCACACAACCCAAGAGCTAGAAGCTACATCCGGGTGAAGGGTGAAGCGACCCCTTTCGGTAAGAATTGTCTTGAAATCCTCGCCTGAGAGCTGGAGGCTACATCAGGATAAAGGGACTCCATTTCTGTGGTATTTGTCACAAAAAAGTCATCCTCCATCCCCATAGCCGGCCAATCACACACCATTTGTGTTTGATGGTCTGGGGGCCTTCACCCGAGTAATAGAGGCTGCATCAGGGTGAAGAGACTCCCCTTTGGCGGTAATGGTCTGGAGTATATATTCTTTTTCAGGTGTTATCTACTATAGGCAGGAACAGTGGCGTCTGGGGCGCACACCCAAGAGCTAGAAGCTACATCCGGGTGAAGGGTGAAGCGACCCCTTTCGGTAAGAATTGTCTTGAAATCCTCGCCTGAGAGCTGGAGGCTACATCAGGATAAAGGGACTCCATTTCTGTGGTATTTGTCACAAAAAAGTCATCCTCCATCCCCATAGCCGGCCAATCACACACCCTTTGTGTTTGATGGTCTGGGGGCCTTCACCCGAGTGATAGAGGCTGCATCTGGGTGAAGGGACTCCACTTTGGCGGTAATGGTCTGGAGTATATATTCTTTTTCAGGTGTTATCTACTATAAGCAGAAACAGTGGTGTCTGGGGCGCACACCCAAGAGCTAGAAGCTACATCCGGGTGAAGGGTGAAGCGACCCCTTTCGGTAAGAATTGTCTTGAAATCCTCGCCTGAGAGCTGGAGGCTACATCAGGATAAAGGGACTCCATTTCTGTGGTATTTGTCACAAAAAAGTCATCCTCCATCCCCATAGCCGGCCAATCACACACCCTTTGTGTTTGATGATCTGGGGGCCTTCACCCGAGTGATAGAGGCTGCATCTGGGTGAAGGGACTCCACTTTGGCGGTAATGGTCTGGAGTATATATTCTTTTTCAGGTGTTATCTACTATAAGCAGAAACAGTGGTGTCTGGGGCGCACACCCAAGAGCTAGAAGCTACATCCGGGTGAAGGGTGAAGCGACCCCTTTCGGTAAGAATTGTCTTGAAATCCTCGCCTGAGAGCTGGAGGCTACATCAGGATAAAGGGACTCCATTTCTGTGGTATTTGTCACAAAAAAGTCATCCTCCATCCCCATAGCCAGCCAATCACACACCCTTTGTGTTTGATGGTCTGGGGGCCTTCACCCGAGTGATAGAGGCTGCATCAGGGTGAAGAGACTCCCCTTTGGCGGTAATGGTCTGGAGTATATATTCTTTTTCAGGTGTTATCTACTATAAGCAGAAACAGTGGCGTCTGGGGCGCACACCCAAGAGCTAGAAGCTACATCCGGGTGAAGGGTGAAGCGACCCCTTTCGGTAAGAATTGTCTTGAAATCCTCGCCTGAGAGCTGGAGGCTACATCAGGATAAAGGGACTCCATTTCTGTGGTATTTGTCACAAAAAAGTCATCCTCCATCCCCATAGCCGGCCAATCACACACCCTTTGTGTTTGATGGTCTGGGGGCCTTCACCCGAGTGATAGAGGCTGCATCAGGGTGAAGGGACTCCCCTTTGGCGGTAATGGTCTGGAGTATATATTCTTTTTCAGGTGTTATCTACTATAAGCAGAAACAGTGGCGTCTGGGGCGCACACCCAAGAGCTAGAAGCTATATCTGGGTGAAGGGTGAAGCGACCCCTTTTGGTAAGAATTGTCTTGGAGTCCTCGTCTGACAGCTGGAGGCTATGTCAGGATAAGGCCTCATTCACACGACGGAGTCCGTCTGCTCCCGCCATCTCAGTGGGAGTTCAGTCCGCAGATCTCCGCCGAGCCGATGGATGACAAGCTCCTCTCTGCTCACTGAGTGGGGAGGGGCTTGTCGGGCACCGCTGTCTCCTATGGAGCGATCTGATGAAAACGGACAGCATGGCCTAAAAGGACTCCATTTCTGTGGTATTTGTCACAAAAAAGTCATCCTCCATCCCCATAGCCGGCCAATCATACACCCTTTGTGTTAGATGGTCTGGGGGCCTTCACCCGAGTGATAGAGGCTGCATCTGGGTGAAGGGACTCCACTTTGGCGGTAATGGTCTGGAGTATATAATCTTTTTGAGGTGTTATCTACTATAAGCAGAAACAGTGGTGTCTGGGGCGCACACCCAAGAGCTAGAAGCTACATCCGGGTGAAGGGTGAAGCGACCCCTTTCGGTACGAATTGTCTTGAAATCCTCGCCTGAGAGCTGGAGGCTACATCAGGATAAAGGGACTCCATTTCTGTGGTATTTGTCACAAAAAAGTCATCCTCCATCCCCATAGCCGGCCAATCACATACCCTTTGTGTTTGATGGTCTGGGGGCCTTCACCCGAGTGATAGAGGCTGCATCAGGGTGAAGAGACTCCCCTTTGGCGGTAATGGTCTGGAGTATATATTCTTTTTCAGGTGTTATCTACTATAAGCAGAAACAGTGGCGTCTGGGGCGCACACCCAAGAGCTAGAAGCTACATCCGGGTGAAGGGTGAAGCGACCCCTTTCGGTAAGAATTGTCTTGAAATCCTCGCCTGAGAGCTGGAGGCTACATCAGGATAAAGGGACTCCATTTCTGTGGTATTTGTCACAAAAAAGTCATCCTCCATCCCCATAGCCGGCCAATCACACACCCTTTGTGTTAGATGGTCTGGGGGCCTTCACCCGAGTGATAGAGGCTGCATCTGGGTGAAGGGACTCCGCTTTGGCGGTAATGGTCTGGAGTATATATTCTTTTTCAGGTGTTATCTACTATAAGCAGAAACAGTGGCGTCTGGGGCGCACACCCAAGAGCTAGAAGCTACATCCGGGTGAAGGGTGAAGCGACCCCTTTCGGTAAGAATTGTCTTGGAGTCCTCGTCTGACAGCTGGAGGCTATGTCAGGATAAGGCCTCATTCACACGACGGAGTCCGTCTGCTCCCGCTGTCTCCTATGGAGCGATCTGATGAAAACGGACAGCATGGCCTAAAAGGACTCCATTTCTGTGGTATTTGTCACAAGTATATTTGTTTTCTAATCATTGTCTACTAGAAGCAGAAGATAGAAACAAATATACAGATCGGTATACATTACCCCATGATGTTTCCAGGGTACATAAAATATATAGGTGTTACTTTATATGTACACGAAGATGATGTTGGGATCTCCATGTTCGTCCAGCCCCAGGTTGATGGGAACACACGATGTCCTAACGTGGAACGGGCGCTCGGCACATGGGACACGTTCGGTTCTGTTGGAGCCACCTGCGGATACATGTAAAGTGGAAAGCATGATTACAGGGCAGTGTCATACAATCCTGTACTGCATACTCACAGAGGCAGATGGCACAGGTAGGCTGCACCACTGCCGGTGGTCCCTGTGGTGGCGCTCTCCGTCTCCTGAGGTAAGCCTGACGGGATTGCCTTCCCCGATGTCCACGTCTTGCAGCTCGAGGCATGGTGGTGACCTAGAGAAAAAACTATTTTTTTTTAATGTTTATAATAATAACAATATATACAATAATACAATAGCAATATATTTAAGTAAAAAAACGCTAATAATCGCAGGAGACACCATGTGACTCGGTCAGCTCCCAGTGCAGGAAAATTAAGGAAACAATTGCAGTCCGGTTTGAAGCGGTTTGCAGCCCATTGTGACATCACACACCTCATACCAGCTGCCACTTTTCAGGCCTGGAAACTCTGGGCCAGATTCACAGAGCCCTTACTCCTGTCTAACTGGTGTTAGACTGGAGTCATTTCAAATTACGCGCATTTTTTAGCTAGTCGAAAACCTCAAACCATGAATAGACGGCTGCGGGCTCCAATTCGACTGTCTTACATGTTCGTACGCCTTCAGATCTACGCTGCAATAAAATTGTGGCCACTGGGTGGACTTCCCGTTGTTTTTCGCCGTCGGGGTATGCTAATGAGCTTTTGCCTGCAATCCACTAAATTACGATCTTCAATCGCAATCTCTTACGGCATCTTTAGTCATCTTTTTTTTGCGTAACACTATACCAGCTTTTTGCTGCTCTAATATTAGACAGCCCATGTTAAGTATGGCCGTCGTTCCCGTGTCGAATTTCTACGTTTTCGGACATCTTTTATTATTTTTTACGTAAGTCGTCCGGGAATAGGAATGTTTGTAAACGACGCTACTCAAACAACGAATTACGTAACGACGTCACTGTAACCGAATGCACGGCGGGAAATTTCTGAACAGAGCATGCGCAGTTCGATCGCCGTGGGGACGTGCTTAATTTAAATGCTTCACGCCCCCTAATCGCGTATTTCGATTACGCGGCGAGAAATAGACTACGCCGCCGTAGCGTAGGGGCAAAAATCTACCAGAATTTGGTGTAGAGCCTGGTAAAATACGGCAGCGTAGAGTATTTCGATTACGCAGCGCAATATTAAGTGTCTCTGAATCTGGCCCAATGACTGGGAATTCCTCGGTCATGTAACAATGTAGCCAAATTTGATATCATTTCATAGATTTTACATAAACTGTACTATGGTCATTTTAACCACTTCCATACCGGGCTCTTATACACCTTCCCGCCCAGACCAATTTTTAGCTTTCAGTGCTGTTGCACTTTCGATGACAATTGCGCAGTCATGCTACACTGTACCCAAACTAAATTTGTATCATTTAGTTCCCACAAATAGAGCTTTTTTTTGGTGGTATTTTATCACCTCTGAGATTTTTATTTTCTGCAAAAAAAAAAAATTACCGAAAATTTTGAAGAAAAAAAGTTTTCTTTTGTTTCTGTTATAAAACCTTGTAAATAAGTACGTTTAATCCTTCACTGATGGGTACTGATGGTACTGCACTGGCGGGCACTGATAAGGCGACACTGATGGGCACCGATGAGGTGGCACTGATGTGGTGGCATTGATGGGCACTAATATACAGCGCAAATAGATGGCAGGGATGGGCACGGATAGGCGGCACAGATGGGCACTGATAGGCGGCACGGGTGGGCACTGATAGGTGCCACGGATGGGCATAGATGCCCACTGATAGGTGGCAGAAACGTATGTGTTGTACTAATGGATGCCAATCAGTGCCAAACAATGCCTGCCAATCAGTGATGCCCGTTGTGGGCACTATTTGGTATCCAGTGCGGGCACTGATTGGCATCCATTATTTCTGTCATTGTCATTCTTGGTGGTCTAGTGGTGTCCCTGGTGGTCAAGTGGGGGCATTCTCGGGGGGCTGTGCTGATAATCGATCAGCACAACCCCCCCCCCTGTCAGAGGAGCAGCCAATCGGCTCTCCTCTACTCGCGTCTGACCCAATTACCATCAGAGGTCCACAGAGGCCTGGAGGTCCCCATAGCCCCAGATGGCAAACCCTCTTTTTTTTTTTTTTAATTCCATTTTTTTTTAGATTTTTTTTCTCTCTTTTTATTAACCACTTGCTTACTGGGCACATATACCCCCCTCCTGCCCGGGTAAAATTTCAGCTTCCGGTACTGCGTCACTTTAACCGACAATTGAGCGGTCGTGCGACATGGCTCCCAAATAAAATTGACGTCCTTTTTTCCCCACAAGTAGAGCTTTCTTTTGGTGGTATTTGATCACCTGTGCGGTTTGAATTTTTTGTGCTATTAACAAAAAAGAGTGAAAATTTTGAAAAAAAAATACAATATTTTTTACTTGTTGCTATAATAAATAGCCCAATTTTTTTAAAAAAACACTCAGTTTAGGGCGATACGTATTCTTCTACATATTTTTGGTAAAAAAAAAAAAAATCGCAATAAGCGACTGGTTTGCGCAAAAGTTATAGCGCTTACAAAATAGGGGACAGAATTATTATTTTTTATTATTTTTTTTACTAGAAATGTCGGCGATCTGCGATTTTTATTGGTACTGCGACGTTATGGCGGACACATCGGACACCTTTGACACATTTTTGGCGCCATTCACATTTATACTGCGATCAGTGCTATAAATATGCACTAATTACTGTATAAATGTGACTGGCATTGAAGGGGTTAACACTAGGGGGTGAGGAAGGGGTTAAATTTGTATCCTAGGTGTGTTCTAACTGTGGGGGGAGGGGGGGTGACCGATCTGTGTCTCTTTGTACAAGGGACACAGATCGGTCTCCTGCTCTCCAGAGACAGGACGCTGTCTCTGTGTAAAACGGCAATGAGAGATGATCTATGAGATCATCTCTCATTCGTCGCACAGATCGCATCGCAAACGGCCACTCTGATTGGCTGTTCGCCGCGATCTGTGATTGGCCGTGTCCAAGGGACACGGACAACACAGGGCTTCCCCGCATCATGCTCTGCAGCGTGCGCTGGGAACGCCCAAAGGGGCGGCCGTCAATTGACGGCATGTTGGAAATTCAGACCCGCGCTGTAGCCGTCATTCGTCTATAGCGCGGGTCTGAAGTAGTTAAAGGGCCCAGAGGTGCGGCTATAAGTCACTAATCGCTGCCATTACTAATAAAAAAAAATAATAAAAATATCACATTGTTTTTGGACGCCATAACATTTGCGCAAACCAATCAATATTCATTTATTGGGATTTTTTTTACCACAAATCTGTAGCAGAATAAATATTGACCTAAATTGATGAAGAAATTCGATTTTTTTTTTTAGATGTTTTATAGCAGATAGTAAAATATATTGCTTTTTGTTTCAAAATTGTTGCTCTTTTTTTTTGTTTATGGTTCAAAAAATAAAAACCGCAGAGGCGATGAAATACCACCAAAGGGAAGCTCTATTTGTGGGGGGAAAATGACACCAATTATGTTTTGGGGGTACGGCGTCACGCCACTGCGCAATTTCTAGTTAACCGGTTAAGACCCGGACCAAAATGCAGGTAAAAGACCTTGCCCCTTTTCGCGATTCGGCACTGCGTCGTTTTAACTGACAATTGCGCGGTCGTGCGACGTGGCTCCCAAACAAAATTGGCGTCCTTTTTTTCCCACAAGTAGAGCTTTCTTTTGGTGGTATTTGATCACCTCTGCGGTTTTTATTTTTTTGCGCTATAAACAAAAATAGAGCGACAATTTTAAAAAAAATGCAATATTTTTAACTTTTTGCTGTAATAAATATCCCCCAAAAATATATAAAAAAACATTTTTTTTGCTCAGTTTAGGCCGATACGTATTCTTCTACATATTTTTGGTAATAAAATCGCAATAAGCGTTTATCGGTTGGTTTTCGCAAAATTTATAGCGTTTACAAAATAAGGGATAGTTTTATTGCATTTTTATTAATTTTTTTTTTTTTACTACTAATAGCGGCGATCAGCGATTTTTTTCATGACTGCGACATTATGGCGGACACTTCGGACAATTTTGACACATTTTTGGGACAATTGTCATTTTCACAGCAAAAAATGCATTTAAATTGCATTGTTTACTGTGGAAATGACAGTTGCAGTTTGGGAATTACCACAAGGGGGCGCTGTGACATTTAGTGTTCCCTGTGTGTGTTTACAACTGTAGGGGGTGTGGCTGTAGGTGTGACGTCATCGATCGCGTCCCCCTATAACAGGGATGACGCGATCGATGCTGCGGCCACAGAGAAGCACGGGGAAGGTGTGTTTACACACGGCTCTCCCCGTTCTTCAGCTCCAGGGACGGATCGCCGCACTGCAGCGGCGATCGGGTCCGCGAGTCCCGCGGTCCCGGCCCTGGAGCTACGGACCGGCTCACGGGCGCGCGCCACGGGCACGCGCCCGTGACCCACGGCTGGGTACTAAAATCAACGTATATATACGTTGATGTGCCCAGCCGTGCCATTCTGCCGACGTAAATGTGCAGGAGGCGGTCCTTAAGTGGTTAAAATAACGCAGTGCTGTAATGGGAAAAAATGGCCTGGGCAGGAAGGGGGGTAAAACTTCTGTGCAATTTTTTTTTTTTTTTACCACTAATATTTCTTTTTATTGGCTTTTTCCATTTACAAATGAAGTAATGTAGAATTTGTATGGAAGGGCCTCTGTCATGTAAGGTGTTGGGGGAGGAGAGGAGAGAAAACACTGAGAGATCAATACACAAGCCGATCCATCTCTCCATCGTACCCCCCCCTCCCTCCTCCTCCTCCTCCTCCTCACACACGGTGATTTCACTGATAACGAGACCTACTATGTCTACGATGGAAGTAGGATGAAAAAGCTTTGGATGTAGTCTCCGGTTTATCCACTGGAGGGCGATCTGTGAGAAGCGCTCTGAGAAACAGCGTCACTTCCGTCCAACAACTAGATCCAAGATGGCGCCGAGTGAGAAGCACCGCCCCCTTCACCAATCACCAATGAGTCATCGACTGTCCTTTCCCCCGCGCGAGGCACGCGCTCCCCGCTCAGTATAGTGAGCAGTACTGAGAGGGCTGGAGAGAGGATTGAGCTTATTCCTCCCTCCGGCCTGCAGGTGGCAGCAGAGAGCATGGAGTGAGGGAAGGCTGCCTTCTCCTACTCTATCACCAATGTCACATGACCGGAAAGAGGAAGGAGATGTTTTCACACACAGTGTGTCCGTAAGTACAAGGGGGGGAGGGGAGACAACTTACCTCACACAACCCCCTCTATTCCTTACATCCTCCAGACACTCCTCTCACCTCCCTTCTCTTCCCTGGACCCCCTCCCAGGGGCTGCTGTTAGAATTAATACCCCCCCACCATAGAGTACAGGCGTCTGCCCCTCCCCCCCACCGTAGAGTACAGGCGTCTGCCCCTCCCCCATAGGGTACAGGCGTCTGCCCCTCCCCCCCCACCGTAGAGTACAGGCGTCTGCCCCTCCCCCCACCGTAGAGTACAGGCGTCTGCCCCTCCCCCCCCACCGTAGAGTACAGGCGTCTGCCCCTCCCCCCCCACCGTAGAGTACAGGCGTCTGCCCCTCCCCCCCCCACCGTAGAGTACAGGCGTCTGCCCCTCCCCCCCCCACCGTAGAGTACAGGCGTCTGCCCCTCCCCCCCCCCACCGTAGAGTACAGGCGTCTTATTATATAAAAATATGGCTGGATACATGTGGGAGGAAATGGCTGCATGTTTGGGGACATGGCTGGATACATGTTGGGGACATGGCTGGATACACGTGGGGGGACATGGCTGGATACACGTGGGGGGACATGGCTGGATACATGTGGGGGACATGGCTGGATACATGTGGGGGACATGGCTGGATACATGTGGGGGGACATGGCTGGATACATGTGGGGGGACATGGCTGGATACATGTGGGGGGACATGGCTGCAATATGTGGGAGGAAATGGCTGCATGTTTGGGGACATGGCTGGATATATGTGGGGGGACATGGCTGCATACATGTGGGGGACATGGCTGCATACATGTGGGGGACATGGCTGGATACATGTGGGGAACATGGATGGATACATGTGGCGGACATGGCTGCATACATGTGGCGGACATGGCTGCATACATGTGGCGGACATGGCTGCATACATGTGGGGGACATGGCTGCATACATGTGGGGGACATGGCTGCATACATGTGGGGGACATGGCTGCATACATGTGGGGGACATGGCTGCATACATGTGGGGGACATGGCTGCATACATGTGGGGGACATGGCTGCATACATGTGGGGGGGCATTGGCTGGATACATGTGGGGGGGCATTGGCTGGATACATGTGGGGGGGCATTGGCTGGATACATGTGGGGGACATGGCTGGATACATGTGGGGGACATGGCTGGATACATGTTGGGGGACATGGCTGGATACATGTTGGGGGACATGGCTGGATACATGTGGGGGGACATGGCTGGATACATGTGGGGGGACATGGCTGGATACATGTGGGGGGACATGGCTGGATATATGTGGGGGGACATGGCTGGATATATGTGGGGGGACATGGCTGGATATATGTGGGGGGACATGGCTGGATATATGTGGGGGGACATGGCTGCATATATGTTGGGGACATGGCTGCATATATGTTGGGGACATGGCTGGATACCTGTGGGGGACATGGCTGCATATATGTGGGGGGACATGGCTGCATATATGTGGGGGGACATGGCTGGATACCTGTGGGGGACATGGCTGGATACATGTGGGGGACATGGCTGGATACATGTGGGGGACATGGCTGCATATATGGGGGACATGGCTGCAATATGTGGGAGGAAATGGCTGCATGTTTGGGGACATGGCTGGATATATGTGGGGGGACATGGCTGCATATATGTGGGGGGACATGGCTGCATATATGTGGGGGGACATGGCTGCATATATGTGGGGGGACATGGCTGGATACATGTGGGGGACATGGCTGGATACATGTGGGGGGACATGGCTGGATACATGTGGGGGGACATGGCTGGATACATGTGGGGGGACATGGCTGGATACATGTGGGGGGACATGGCTGGATACATGTGGGGGGACATGGCTGGATACATGTGGGGGGACATGGCTGCATACATGTGGGGGGACATGGCTGCATACATGTGGGGGGACATGGCTGCATACATGTGGGGGGACATGGCTGCATACATGTGGGGGGACATGGCTGGATACATGTGGGGGGACATGGCTGGATACATGTGGGGGGACATGGCTGGATACATGTGGGGGGACATGGCTGGATACATGTGGGGGGACATGGCTGGATACATGTGGGGGGACATGGCAGGATACATGTGGAGGGACATGGCTGCGTACATGTGGGGGGACATGGCTGCGTACATGTGGGGGGACATGGCTGCGTACATGTGGGGGGACATGGCTGCGTACATGTGGGGGGACATGGCTGCGTACATGTGGGGGACATGGCTGCATACCTGTGGGGGACATGGCTGCATACCTATTACATACAGAGTGTAGAGTTCAGGGGGGTTATCACTTGTAAACACAGAAACCAGACTTCTGTGTTTACAAGTGATTGTGGTGAGCAGGTATCAAAGGGTCTGAGCCAAAGGTGGTGGAACTGAGTTCCCCCTGAAAAAAAGCCCTGGATGTATGCAGGTGATACTTTGGTTACTGCTCAGAGACGGCAGACATGCTACGGGAGATGGTCAGAGACGGCAGACATGCTACGGGAGATGGTCAGAGACGGCAGACATGCTACGGGAGATGGTCAGAGACGGCAGACATGCTACGGGAGATGGTCAGAGACGGCAGACATGCTACGGGAGATGGTCAGAGACGGCAGACATGCTACGGGAGATGGTCAGAGACGGCAGACATGCTACGGGAGATGGTCAGAGACGGCAGACATGCTACGGGAGATGGTCAGAGACGGCAGACATGCTACGGGAGATGGTCAGAGACGGCAGACATGCTACGGGAGATGGTCAAGTTTATTTAGTTTTTATCCCTCCTCCACACAGAAATGGGGGCTCTTCTATTATACAGATGACTTATTTTATTGAGTGATCCAAGTAATAAATGATTTTACTGCATTTCAGATCACGGAGAGCGAGGTTTTGTGAGTCGCACACAATTCACAAACAATAAAGGATAAAATGAAAAGAAAACCAAAGTGAACAAATCTCCCCTGTTTGGTCTCCATTGTCAATGAGGTGAGAGCTGTACTTTTTTTTTTTTTTCTCTCAGCAGGTTCAAAACATGTGCCAATGTTAAGGGTTCCCTAACTAATTCAATACCGGGCACTTCTCTCTTCCTGCCCAGGGTAGGAAGTGGTTTAAGTGACATTAAAGTCTTTGTTTTGTTTGTTTAAAAGTCATGTCATATGTACCTGCTCTGTGTAGTGGTCTTGCACAGAGCAGCTCAGATCCTCCGCTTCTCGGGTTCCCTCGCTGTGGCTTCCTGCCAAGTGCCCCAACAGCAAGCAGCTGCCGAGCGGCTGCTCTTTGCATCCATTCAGACATGGAGCCGCAGAATGGCCCCACCCCCTCTTTCCTGATTGGCTCACTGACTTTGACAGCAGTAGGAGCTGATGGCACCCGCTGCTGTCTCAGCCAACGAGGATGTTCATAGGCTGTCCAATGGCTGTTTGTGCATTTAATTTGGATTCTCTCCACTCTTCTTCTACACTCTGGGACCTTGATTTCCAAATGAAATGCAACATTTTCCACAGTCAGTGATGATTTGGGGAGCCGTGTCATCTGCTGGCGTTGGTCCTCTGTGTTTTATCAAGTCCAAAGTCAGCGCAGCCGTCTACCAGGGAATTCTAGAGCACTTCATGCTTCTCTCTGCTGACCAGCTTTATGGACATGATGATTTCATTTTCCAGCAGGACCTGCGTTTCCACCCTGCTGCCTTCTGGGGTAGACACACAGGTCCCAGAATACAGCGGGACCATTCAGAAAGCACAGCGTGACCCACGCATGCTCAGTAGGAAACAGGCTGTGACGCTGCAAGGTTTCACTTCCTGTTTCCCTTAGTGAAGATTGGGGTGCTGACATCGCTGGATCCCTGGACAGATAACTGTCCTCAGGGCTTTTTTTCTGGGGGAACTTGGTGGAACTCAGTTCCACCACCTTTGGCTCAGACCCTTTGGTGCCCGCTCACCACAATCACTTGTGAACACAGAAGTCTGGTTTCTGTGTTTACAAGTGACTGCTTTGTAACCCCCTGAACTCTGCACTCTGTATGCAATGCAATTCTGGTATTTAATGCCCCTTTAAGACCCTTCTACTGTTTGTGAAATCTGAACGGGTCGTGGTTGAGTTCCTGCACCTATTTTCTGAGAAAAAAAGCTCTGACTGTCCTTACATTGAAGTCAGCAGCTATAGTATTTGTAGCCGCTGAACTTTGAAATGAATATATATATATATTTTTTTCCTAGGCTGGAACTTCGCTTTAATAAAAATAAAACATTTCTATTGCTCTCGGCCTTCTCCAAATTCCTTTTTGTTTTTGTTGCTGTGATGTGACTCTGTTAGAGGGTAGCTACGTTCATTCTCTGTGGTCCCACTACAAGTGAGAGCAGTCACCATTTCTTCCTCACTCCCGAGGTTCACTATGGATGATGGGATATGTAGTATACATAGAATAGTGCACATGACCACAACTAACGTGCACTGCCCACTTCTAACAAATGGAAGGGAGGAGGAAAAGGAGACGTTTGGGATGTTACAGAGCATGTTACATGGAGACAGAAAAACACACTAAGAAATGATTTAATGTACAATCAATCATACAGCCATCAAGAAGTGCATGTGTGTGGATTATTATTTAAATATACCGTATTTGCCGGCGTATAAGATGACCCCCTAATTTTCCAGCTTAAATGTTGGTTTTGGGATATACTCACCGTATAAGATGACCCTCTTCCTACTAGTCATGCCTCGCCTCATCTCACTGTGCCACCGTTGCATGCCTCACTGTGCCACCGTTGCATGCCTCACTGTGCCACCGTTGCAAGCCTCACGGTGTCACTGCATAAATCACTGTGCCATTGCATGTCTTGACGATCCCTTACCTTATCCCTGACATGCAGAATCTGTCAGACCGCGGCTGTCCAGTCGCGCCTCCTCCTTCTGCTGTTCCGTGATAGGTGGAACACTCAGCTTCCCAGGAGACACTGTGTTCAGTGTTCCGCCTATCACGGATGCCCTCTCGTCCGATACCGAGGACAAAGAGCATCCATGATAGGTGGAACACTGAACAGAGGCTCTGCTGGGAAGCAGAGTGTTCCACCTTCTACGGAACAGCACGAGGAGGAGGCGCGACTTTTGAAAAATGGACGGCCACGGTCTGCATGTTAGGTTACCGGCGTATAAGACGACCCCCGACTTTTAAGAAGAATTTCATGGGTTAAAAAGTCATCTTATACGCCGGAAAATACGGTAAGGATATTATTTCATGTCCCTATAATCTATAGAGGAGGTATTTTTTTTTATTTTTTTTTTATTTTTTTATATATAGAGTTCCAACTCGCTATTTCCATGAACAGCTTCATACAGATGGTTTTTACTTGAAATAACCTTTTTACCGTAATTATTTTTCTTTTCAGAATACAATAGTTTTCTCGGCTTGTAAAGTTGTGCTTCTAAAGTTTCCATGTGTGGTAATGTTTTTCTCAGAGATGGTTTGATTACATCTTTTGTCTTCTCCCAGGTCCATTATCATGAAGAAGTGAAACGCGTGGTAGGAGAACCAATGCAGCTGGCACAGAAATTCTGGAAGTTTGTTCTCGACAACCCCTAGGAAGCGGTCCCAGTCCACCTGAAGGTACAAGAAAGCCAGAGAATGGAGATAAGAAAGGGGATACAAAGTAGGGGGCATATGCTGTAGAGCAGTGGTCCTCAACCTCATTCTTCAAGTAACCCCAACAGGCCATGTTTGCAGGTTTTCTTTTATCTTGGAGTCAATGGCTTGGTATTTTGGACAGTTATTTTATGTAAGAGAAATTCCCAAAACATGACCTGTTGGGGGTACTTGAGGACTAAGGTTGAGAACCAATGCTTTAGTAGAATATTGTGCTGTTCATGTACATACAAGGAAACAATAAAGTTTATTTTATAAGAAAATGTCTCTGTGTTTATGTGAGGACATCAAAGTGCTGATTTAGGCTTCATGTACACTGGCAGCTTTTTTTTGCCAAAGGTCCTAAACTCAATTCCTTAAAAGCCTGTGTGTCAATGTACTCTAATGCCGCGTACACACGATCACTTTTTGTGATGTAAAAAAAACGTTGTTTTATCTCATAAAACAAAACAACGTTTTTATAAACAAAAATAGAGCGACTATTTTGAAAAAAATTCTATATTTTTTACTTTTTGCTGTAATAAATATCCCCCAAAAATATATAAAAACCTTCTTTTTTTTTTCCCCTCAGTTTAGGCCGATACGTATTCTTCTACATATTTTTCGTTAAAAAAAATCGCAATTATAGTTTGGTTTGCGCAAAAGTTATAGCGTTTACAAAATAGGGGGTAGTTTTTTGGCATTTATTTTTTTATTTTTTTACTAGTAATGGCGACGATCAGCGTTTATTTTTTAGTACTGCGACCTTATGGCGGACACTTTTGACACATTTTTGGGACCATTGGCTTTTTTTTAGCGATCAATGCTATAAAAATGCCATTGGCAGTGAAGGGGTTAAACACTAGGGGGCGGGGAAGGGGTTAAGTGCGTTCCTGGGTGTGTTCTAACTGTATGGGGGGGTGGCCTCACTAGGGGAAATCACTGATCTTCCGTTCATACATTGTATGAACGGAAGATCAGCGTTTCCCCCCGCTGACAGGACCGGGAGCTTTGTGTGTAAACGAACGAGCGCGCGTGCCGTTTTTTAAAAAGGCGTTTTATTTCATCACAAAAAATGACCGTGTGTACGCTGCATAATGCTGCATACACACGATAATTTTTCGGCATGACCGTGTTTGGGCTAAAACGATGTTTTAAACCCGCGCATGCTCAGGAGCAAGTTATGAGACGGGAGCGCTCGTTCTGGTAAAACTACCGTTCATAATGGAGTACAGTAGGTGACTGCGATATTGTGTCAGTCTCGCTCCCTTTCTCAGCGAGATTGACCACCTGCGAGTCCCCCCACAATCCATACCAGATCCGTATCCAAAGCACGCCGGCTGGTCAGGAAGGTAGTGGGGGCGAGCGCCCCCCCCCCCCCTCCTAAGCTGTACCGGGCAGCATGGCCTCAACATGGGGGGGTCAGGTGCTCTGGGTCAGGGGGGCGCACTGCAGCGGGCTTCTTCCGATATCTTCGGCGGGGGGGGTGGGTGCCGCTGTTCTTCGCCGCCGTCTGGTTCTCTTCCGCCTGCCGGGGACTTCCTTCGACATCTTCGGCGGGGGGGTGTTTTCCGCTCTCCGGGGTCTTCTCCCGCTCTCGTTTCTTGATTTGGCACTCTCCGGTGCCTTCTTCTTCAGGACTGACCGCCGCTTCTGTCACATCTTTTTCTTCTTCTCTTCTCTTCTCCAGATGTTGACTCGACGCTTCCTCTCGCGGCTCCCAGTGACTTTTATAGGCCTATCTTGTGACGTCGCAGTCCCATCATGCTCCGGTAGGTGTGACAGAAGCGGCGGCCAGTCCTGAAGAAGAAGGTGGCACCGGAGAGCGCCAAATCAAGAGCGGAGAGCGGGAGAAGACCCCGGAGAGCGGAGAACACCCCCCCGCCGAAGATGTCGAAGAAAGCCCGCTGGGGAGTGGGCGCTTTTATAAAAGGACCTCCCCCCGACGGCGGAAGAGAACCAGACAGCGGCGAAGAACAGCGGCACCCACCCCCCGCCGAAGATGTCGGAAGAAGCCCGCCGGGGGGGGCGGTCAACTAATAAAATATTTTAATACCCTGTGTGGTTTATTTGTGTTTACACTTTTCTTGCAGGTAAATGGGTAGGGGTACGATGTACCTCTACTCATTCACTTAGGGTTGTCGGGAAGGGGCCCTGTCCTCGTCAACATGGGGACAGGGTGCTCTGGGGTGGGGGGGGCTGCAGTGCGCCGCCCTGCCCCAGAGCACCTGACCCCCCCCATGTTGAGGGCATGCTGCCCGGTATGGCTTAGGAAGGGGGGCGCTTGCTCGCCCCCACTCCCTTCCTGACCGGCCGGCGTGCTTTGGATACGGGTCTGGTATGGATTGTGGGGGGACCCCCACGCCGTTTTTTCGGCGTAGGGGGGGTCTCCTTACAACCCATAACAGATCTAAGGGCCCGGTATGCTCCTGAGGGGGGAACCCATGCCGGATTTTTATTTAAAATCCAGCGGGGAGTTCCCCCTCAGGATTCGTAACAAACGCCGCCAACGTGTAGAATTGGCGGGAATCCCCGTCGCTTCTATGACGCGCTCACTGGAATGTGCTTTTACTTTTCCAGAGAGTGCGAGATGTTGGCACCCTGTCGCCGAGAATCAGCGCGATGCTGTCGTGCTAAAAACACATTCTTGGCGGCAGGTACTGTAAGCACATTCATCACGCTGTAACAGACAGAAAAGCGCAAATCGTCTTTTACTAACACGGAATCAGCTAAAGCAGCCCAAAGGCAAATATAACTTCCCCTTTAGAGTGCCGTCGTACGTCACCGCGCTTTGCTCATCATTTTTCAAAAACGTGTGTGGGCAACGTTTGTTTTTATTGATAAAATTGGAAAAACATATTTTTTTGGACATGCTGAAAAACAATGTTTTTTTTTCATGCTGAAAAATGATCGTGTCTACGCAGCATTAGACTTTTAGCAGTGTTTAGGTGAGGTTAAACCTCCCTTTCCTGAACATGGAAGAGACACAAGGGTCCCCCTGAACCCCCCCTTTTTCTTTTTTTACTGTTTTTTTTTTTCTTCCCCTCCCCCTTCCCTTGTTTCCTACACAATACTTTTTCCCTTTGGCATAACTATTCTCAGTACTACAGGCAGGGCCGGAGTGGGACTCATTTTCAGCCCTGGAGTTTCATGCCTTAGACCAGCCCACTTTAGTTCACAACTATTAAAATAATGTAATTAAAACCTCAAAATATAAGTTTGCAATGGCGCACTGTTCTCTACAGCCTCTACAATTATGCATCTATGGCAGGGCTGGTGCAAGGTTTTTTGACACCCTAGGTGAAACCTAATTTTGCCGCCCCCCCCCCCCCTTGGCTCCACCCCTAACCCCACACCCTTTGCCCTGTCCATGTATACCCCACCTTTCTAATGAAGCGCTCGTCAAATGCAGCCTCACCAGCACCCATCAATGAATGTTTGGTTGCTTCCATTAATTCTGGAGTCAGGACACAGACAGAGCCCTCCCCCAGGCACTGCGTCTCTGACACTATCCGTGAACGGAGCAGCGGCTGCCTGCTGATGCTGAGATTTAGTTGCTTTCTGCAACGGGAAGAGAATAGGAACACCAGTGGCCAGGTGCCCTAGGCTGCCTAGTTTGCCTAGTGGTAGCATCGGCCTTGTTCTCACCTGTACCCATTAAATACAGCCTCACCCAATGCCCATCAATGCTGCTTCACCAGTGCCAATCAATTCAGCCTCATATGTACCCATCAAATGGTATCTCACCTGTGCCCATTATATGCTGCTTCACCAGTGTCAATCCATACAGCCTCATCTGTGCCCATCAAATACAGCCTCATATGTGCCCATTAAATGCCATCTTACCTGTGCCCATTAAATACAGTTTCACCCAGCGCCCATTAATGCTGCTTCACCAGCACCAATCCATGCAGCCTCACCTGTGCCCATCAAATTCCATCTCACCTGTGCACATCAAATATAGCCTCACCTGTGCCCATCAAATACAGCCTCACCTGTGCCCATCAATGCTGCTTCACCAATGCCAATCAATGTAGTCTCATATGTGCCCATCAAATGCCATCATACCTGTGCCTATTAAATACAGCCTCACCCAGCGCCCATCAATGCCGCTTCATTAGTGTCCATCAAATGCCATCTCACACGTGCCCATTGCTGCTTCACCACTGCTAATTAATGCACCCTGGGGGAGGGGGGGCAGATCAGTCAATATACATGCTGGACACACATCAGAGCGCGCCCTTGGGGGGGGGGGGGGGGGGCGGCAGAGGGGTTGCTGGACACATGACATCAGGGCAGAGAGGGGGGACCCGGGGGAGGATACACATCAGAGCGGAGGGCTCGGGCTGGGTGGTTGCTGGACGGTACACACTATCAGTGGCGTAGCGTGGGTTGTCAGCGTTTTTTTTGCTATTCTGAAAAGAAGATCCGCCGGCTTTCTTCTAAGATACGAGCGCCGTAAGTCTGTTACACCATCGTATCTTAGTTGCATTATTACGCTGGCCGCTAGGTGGCGCTTACGGCGGTAATCGCGTAATATATGCAAATGAGCGATTTACGGCGATTCCCGAACGTACTTGCGGCGGCGCGTCGTAGTTTACATCGTTTGCGTAAGCGTTCGAGCGGCGTAATGTTACCCCTGCTATAGGAGGTGAAGGAATGTCTAGCTGCTCCACTAATTGGGGACACCCTGGGGTAGATTCACATAGATCAGCAGATCTTTTGATCCGCGTGATCTATCTTTTTTACGATCCGCCTGCGCCAGTTTTTGAGGCAAGTGCTGTATTCAGAAAGCACTTGCCTCGTAAGTTGCCCTGGCAGATCGTAAATCCCCCGGCGGAATGCAAATTATGCATCTATGGCAGGGCTGGTGCAAGGTTTTTTGACACCCTAGGTTTACTATTTAAATCACACGCGTCCCCGCGCTGATCGTACTGCGCATGCGCCGCCGGCTAAATTTCCCAGCGTGCATTGCTTCAAATGACGTCGCAATGACGTCCTTGTTTTCGACGTTAATGCTATTAACGTATGGCCGTATTCCCGAACGACTTACGTAAAAAATTCCAAACTCGACGCGGTAACGACGGCCATACTTAACATAGGATACGCCGCACTTACCCCTCATATAGCAGGGGTAACGATCCGCCGGAAAAAGCCGAACGCAAACGACGTAAAAAAAAGCGACGGCCGGGCGTTCGTTTCTGAATCGGCGGTTCTCCTCATTTGCATATTCGTCGTGTATAATAACAGAAGCGCCACCTAGCGGACGGCGGGAGATTGCAGCCTTAGATCCGACAGTGTAACTCACTTACACCTGTCGGCTCTAAGGGAGATCTATGCGGAACCTGATTCGAGGAATCAGCCGCATAGATCCGAGCGTCGGATCTCACAGATACGGCGGCGTATCAGTAGATACCCCGTCGGATCTCTATGTGAATCTACCCAAATGTGTGCGGAAATGTAAACTATTCTTGTTAAGCTCTGCCTTTTATTTTTCATTCAGGAATATTTGTGAATTTAAGCTGCTCAGGAAGAGTACGCTGGCAATGCATAAACATAAGGATATGAACCTTTTTGTGTCCATGTACACGCCATGGGCAGGGAAACCTAGCATTGGAACACTTGATCCCAAACCTCTGAAGAATATTATTAATATTTCATATTCTTGTAGCTCAAGGGCGTTTCTGAATGAATAGCATTCATAGTCGGGTTGACTTGAAAATTACGTGTGAGTTTATTAACACACAGGTGGCATCATAAGCACAATGAAAAATAGTATAAAGTTCAGTTTAGCGTAGATGAAAATATATAAAAATAAATCAATAGTGCTGTAGCAAGCTTAATGAAAGCATGTGTGCTGTCTCAGGCCATCTTGCCTGATTCCAAGTGAAGAAGATGCAGGAAATGACGTTCTTAGACTTCTGGTATCAGCTGTTCTCCTTGTCAATACGTCAGCATGTCAGTGTTGTCTTCCAAAGTGGGTGTGAGAGAATCTGTGTGTGTGTGAGCGTCATGAAAGTGTGTGGTGTGTGGTGTCAGCGTCGTGTAAGTCTCCCGCCTTCTTTAAAGCAAAGCATATATATATATATGTTACAAATGAACGTCATGACCTCACACCGTCCAGACGTAGACCCTTGTATGGCACAATATTCTTCTGCTAGGTTCAGCAATATGAAGATCTTAGCACAGAGTCATATGGAGTTTGATTGACAGGCACACATGTGACACTCTATACTTAGAGTACTGTGCTAATGTAACGTCATAACCTATATGAACATATATTAATATTACCAGCTATACCTTCATATATACTAATACATATTAGTAGGACTAAGACTTCACTTAAAACTAACTTAACAATAGATATAAACAAGTATATTATAAGTAGCTTAGTTACGGATTCTGATTTTAGCTTTAAAACACGTGAAGACAGTATTTCTTGGTTCAGCTCTATGACACATGAACTCTGTGTATTCTTATCTGTGAGCCTGCTGACCTGCTGACCTCATGTCATCCCTTGATACTGGAGAGACAGCTGCGTCAAAATCCTGACACTCAAATCTTATGTCACTCTCAAATTGGCTGACCAGAAATATTATCACTGCTCAGTTTTTAGATGGAAGAATTATGTCATATCAATTGATCAAGGCCATTCACTCATACCTAATTACTATGATTAATCATAAATCCAAATATGTTTTGCAAGCTTGCCATAAATTATGAATTGCCGAATTATGAATTTGAAATAATATTCTAACAATCCCCCCTGAATTATGATTAATCATACTAAAATTTAATTCACACATACAAACATTTGTATCTCAATTGCTCCGCCTTATATCAAATGATCGGCACAATATTCCTCAGAACTGAAGCAGCTAGAAATATTTCTCCTTCTAAATGCTTTAGTTACTTTTAACTCCTCTTAGATCTGTCTATTCAAAATTTTTAAATAATGGTATAGATTTTTACAAATGTAAAACATAAAGATGACTAATATCAATAATTAATAATAATAATAATAATAATGAAAATTATTATTATTAAAATAAGTAAATAATGCAATGATATATTTCCATATATGTGCTCAAATAATATTTTAGCTCTTTGGAAATATACTATACTTTCTAAAACTTTTCATAACTTTTCCCATTGTTCTATTAAGAGTGATATATTTCCTAAGTTATGAACAATAAATGTTCTATTAACTTAGAATGATTGTGCTAACATTCAATATGTGAATTAAGAAAAATAAATAAAAATAATAATAATAATCCTAACTTAATGTAAACATTAATATCAGAATAATTGGATGATCAAAAAATGTATATGTATATGTGGACAAATGTTTCAGTCCTAAATTGTTTATCTATAGTAGATAAAGTTCCTTCTGATTAATTTTTCTTCATGAAATGTCTTTAAAATGTCTTCTTCAAGTTCTGTTAGGTTAGAAAAACCTTGTTGAATAAGATAAAATAGTTCATAAATATGAATTATAAATCTTTTGTCAAATATTCTTCCAAAAAGGATCTCTTCTTTTAACTTTGATTTTCTCTTTGCTCTTTATAGAACCTTGTTATCCTCCATATTTGTTTGATTTTAGATGCCATATCTGTAAAAGAGAGGCAGTATCATTACTCAGGAATAAAATATTTATATTAATTCTTGTACATTTTCCTATTTTTTCCAACAAATATTAAAACATTATGAAACAATAACTTTAGTTAAAACTATATGTGAAATACTATCTTATATTTTCCTTCAAAGAGAACTTTTGTGTGACTATGTACTTCTATGTACTTCTATGTATTGTCCTTATCCTGTCTAAAAATGACCTAAATTATAAAATATATGTACTGTGAAGTTTAGGTATGTCAGGACGCAATATTTCATTTTTGGTCATGATACGAATTCTATTTCTAACGAACAAAGTTAGATTTCATATCACCCCAGAGATGACAATGGACTATGCCTTTGTTCTCACCTCTAAACGATTAGAAATATGCGTAACTGTATTCTGTGTAGAAGTTCTTACTTTAGTGTCAGAGTGTTCTGCAAGTACTTCAATGTCTTTTTCAGCTCTTGCATTGGAAACCTGAGATAAAGACTTCTCAGCTACAGCTGTATAAACATGTGTTGGTGTAAATTCCTGTAGATGTCTTTCGTTCCCATCTATCTGAATGTGTATGGGCAATAAAGCTCTGAACCAAAGTGGATATATTTTCCTAATTTCTTTAAAACTACCTTCATCAAAAATACCTTTTAATGAGCAGTCAGGTGTCTGTACAATGATTTTGTTTGATTTCACTATGCTCTCTGTAACTTTAATTGCATAGTAAACACTTAGAAGTTGCTTCACACCTGGCTCAAAAGTTTTTTCCAAAAATGATAAAACTCTGGAGAAATAGGCAATTATGTTCTCCTTACCTTCTTGTAACTGAAACAATGTTACTGAGATGGCATTCTCAGATACATGAGTTTTCAAAACAAACGATGTTTCAGAACAGACCTCTATTGTACTTAATGCTGGAGCATTCTGCAAATCTTTTTTCAACACTTCAAAAGCATTTTTCTCATTTGGACCCCACTGGTCAACTATATTACCTTTATTCCTTAAAAGATTATATAGTGGATTAACTTTTTCTGCAAAACAGTGTACAAACTCTTTGCAATGATTTATTTTATGCAAAAATTGATGCAATGCCTTGTAAGTTGTTGGAGTTGGGATAACAGTAATATCTCTTACTGTTTCTTGCAACAATTGTCTCTTTCCTTGACTAATTTGCATGTGAAGGAATTTCACTTGATTTTTCATCAGCTGAACTTTTGTCGTGTTTAATTTTAAACCTTCAGCTTGTAACATCATAAACAATTCAGACAAAAGAGCCATATGTTCATCGATATTCTGAGTACTCAGCAAAATCGTATCCACGTGCTGACAAATGCAATCTGGCCTAGAAAATTTAGAAAGTATCGTTGCTATAGTTTCATGAACTACACCATCACCTATACCTAGTCCAGGTATTAATCGAGTGAACGTATAAGTCTCTTTTCTGAATGTAAACGCAAGTTTGTATTGACAACTTTTAGTTAAAGGAATGGAAAAATGGCTATTAGCGATTTCTAGTACTGAAAACACTTTGTCCTGGGCAATCAAATTTAACTTTATGTTAGATTTATCAGGAAGAACTGGGCTATTTGTGATATGCTTATTCAATGTTCTGACATCAACTGATAAAGAATATGAATTATCAATGTTTTTGATAGGCAAAATACAGTTATTTACCACTGATTTAGCTTTCTTTACAATTCCAAGTTGTTCAAATTCTTGAATAATGTCAGAAAGTGGACCAATTGATTCTGGTGGTAACTCACTCTGATCAAGAGGTTCTGGATCCTTTCCTTCAATATTTAATTCGCCACTTTTCAAAGTTCCAATGTCATTTTTGAACTTTGACCACAAACTTGGAAAACATAGTACCACTTCCTTTAAAGCACAATTACCATCAACATCAGGCCACTTTTGTTCTGTAGACATATTGGTAATGGAACCAACATTACTGTATACAGAGGGATCAATCAGCACTGATTTGGGCCTAGATGGATCTTTCCAAATACTTTTATTAGCCAAATCAATCATCCACTTTTGTTTGTTGATTACATCAATGCCAAGTATATTCTCTGCTTCTTGACAGACCCAAATGTTAATATTAGTTTTCACTAATCCAGGTACTTCAAATGTTACATTGGATACCTGTCTAGCAGTGAAATTACCTATATTATTAAAACCCACTATATTACACATAGGAGAATTGGGTTTCACAGGTATGTTTTCTTTGGTAAGGCTAATCTCAGATCCACTGTCAATGAGACAATTAATATGTTTACCATTTATCAAACATTGTAAATATGGCCTCCCATTCTTGTCCAAAATAATTGGTGCTACATATTGTAATGGCAGAGAAATAGAATCTGGGTGTGATTCTATTTTTGGCAATGGCAATAAACCTTCTCTTTCAGTGACAGCTCATTTTGCCATATTGTCTGAACTACTGTGAACAGTTAAATTACTGATCTGTTTGACTTCAGTGTGATAAGGCAATTCAGTCAAAATATTATCTTGACATGAAAAACCAGGTTGTACAAAAGCTGATTTTTCATACTCCATATCTTTAGTTCTTATTTGTAAGTCACTCTTAAACTTAAAGCAATGTTTTTTCATATGGCCAGTTTCATGACAGTAAAAACACGTCACAGGGTCATCTCCTTGCCTCACTTGACTGCACCTGTCCTTGTCATTCCTGCTGAGACCTGTCGTTTCTAACACGTCTGTAACCTGACTATTTTTGTCACATTGAATAATAGAAACCTCATGTGTGAGATTGCTTTGATTCAATTGTCTCCTAATTTTGTCAATGAAGCTTACTATAGCATTTAAATTTTGACGTTCCTGTGCTATGGCCACTGAAGTTGGGTCAAGGTATTTAAATTTTTTTATGAAAGCTATTTTTAAACCTGGGTCAGTTTCATCATCTACTCCAAATATCATTTCATAAACCTTGCAAAATCTTGTTTTAAACCAAAATGGATCTTCTTCTGCAGTAGTCTGTAATAGGTCTAGCATTTCTATGGTTGGTCTTTGCTCACCGGTCATACATAGCAATAATAGTCGCAATCTATCTGTGGCGTCATTTTGTCTTTCCTGACCTTCATCATCACTAACAAGTGAATGGATTCGTTTAGCAAAATTAACAGGAATCCACAACTGAAATATGTAATTGCGTTGATCGTTTGAAAGATTAAAACGATCCGCAAACATTTCAAATAAATCCCAATTGGAAAATACAGTAGCCTCAACGTCATAACTAGGAAAGTCTTTTAAAACTTTCATAAGTTGGTCATGTATTTGCAACTTTAGTTTTGCAGTTCTACATAATAAGTTTTTATGTTTCATTTCCATTTCATCAGTAGCATCAACATTCTCTATTTCCAAACTTTCCGGAAAATAAGATTGTTGCTTTGACTTGGTTTCAGTCTTTTTGTCATCTGTATTTATTACAGCAATCTGTCTACTGTCATTTTGCAACTCTGGCAAAATCATTTTTTTAGATTCTAATTGTTCCTCAAGATTCTCTATGTAATTACAAAGAATCTCACAGTTAGGACAACCGAGAGAATCCTGGGACACATTTTCATGTATTCCTGTGTTCTGTACATTATTAGTCTCTGTCTGATTTAGTGTGCACACATTTTTGGCAGGTAAAATATTAATAATCATCTTATTAAATATTCTCACCAATTTCAATACATTACTTATTTTCTTATGTAATTTATTCACAGTAAACCTGGATTTGTCTATCCGGACATTCGAATTTAAGCATTCTTGGTACATATACAACCACAAGTGACTGTCATTAGGATAAAGAGACACATCTTTAAAATCAAGTTTACTCTCTCTAGCAAATTTATCTATAAAATTCATAGTTTTTTACTCACCGTTATTTAGATGAATTTCTCGTCTTCAACCGTCTGTTGCTGGACTGTTGTCCGCATCTGACGCAGCACAACGCCTCTTGCTTGATAGGTTCTGAACCGTCTTTTTTTCTCGAGACTTGAATATTCGCAAAATTGCGCCAATCTCTCCCCCCTCATCAAGGTTCGAGATTTTCGTAAAAATAGAGAGATAGGACGGTATACTCTGGCTCGCCAAATGAAGAATATTATTAATATTTCATATTCTTGTAGCTCAAGGGCGTTTCTGAATGAATAGCATTCATAGTCGGGTTGACTTGAAAATTACGTGTGAGTTTATTAACACACAGGTGGCATCATAAGCACAATGAAAAATAGTATAAAGTTCAGTTTAGCGTAGATGAAAATATATAAAAATAAATCAATAGTGCTGTAGCAAGCTTAATGAAAGCATGTGTGCTGTCTCAGGCCATCTTGCCTGATTCCAAGTGAAGAAGATGCAGGAAATGACGTTCTTAGACTTCTGGTATCAGCTGTTCTCCTTGTCAATACGTCAGCATGTCAGTGTTGTCTTCCAAAGTGTGTGTGAGAGAATCTGTGTGTGTGTGAGCGTCATGAAAGTGTGTGGTGTGTGGTGTCAGCGTCGTGTAAGTCTCCCGCCTTCTTTAAAGCAAAGCATATATATATATATGTTACAAATGAACGTCATGACCTCACACCGTCCAGACGTAGACCCTTGTATGGCACAATATTCTTCTGCTAGGTTCAGCAATATGAAGATCTTAGCACAGAGTCATATGGAGTTTGATTGACAGGCACACATGTGACACTCTATACTTAGAGTACTGTGCTAATGTAACGTCATAACCTATATAAACATATATTAATATTACCAGCTATACCTTCATATATACTAATACATATTAGTAGGACTAAGACTTCACTTAAAACTAACTTAACAATAGATATAAACAAGTATATTATAAGTAGCTTAGTTACGGATTCTGATTTTAGCTTTAAAACACGTGAAGACAGTATTTCTTGGTTCAGCTCTATGACACATGAACTCTGTGTATTCTTATCTGTGAGCCTGCTGACCTGCTGACCTCTTGTCATCCCTTGATACTGGAGAGACAGCTGCGTCAAAATCCTGACACTCAAATCTTATGTCACTCTCAAATTGGCTGACCAGAAATATTATCACTGCTCAGTTTTTAGATGGAAGAATTATGTCATATCAATTGATCAAGGCCATTCACTCATACCTAATTACTATGATTAATCATAAATCCAAATATGTTTTGCAAGCTTGCCATAAATTATGAATTGCCGAATTATGAATTTGAAATAATATTCTAACAACCTCACAATATAATTCTCATACTCTGAGTCTGAAGAATATAATGATATTTTTATTGCATTCTCTTTCAAGGTTAACATTGCAGAATATAAAATGTTTTATCTGTTTCTGTTTTGTTACGGAGAATAATGTGCTCTGGAACTTTCTGAAATCCCTAGAAATGATCTTTTCTCTAGAGACTGAGCATACGGAGCAGCGGGTGAATATAGTAGATGTTCTCTGGCTCCTTACTTTCTTTTGTTGGTTTTAAAATGCATATACAACGTATTTCCTCAGATCTTCCAAAATATATGTTGTGCATTACTGCCACAAAATATTTTAGTCACTTAGGCCGCGTACACACGAGGGGATATGTCCGCTGAAAACGGTCCGATGGACCGTTTCAGCAGACATCTCCGCTCGTGTGTATGGGCTAGCGGACAGATTTCTCCACCCGACAGATTTCAAAGCAAGCTTTGAAATCTATCCGGTGGGAATCTGTCCGCCCGACATGTCTGCTGGTTAGTACACTTACCAGCAGACATGTCGGCTCCCACCGCCGCCGCGCCGCTGCCGAATGGATTCGGCGCATGCGCGGAAGTGTTTTACTTCCTGGTGCGGTGACGTGGCGGTGTCGCGGCGGCGTCAACGTCACCGCCGCGTCATCGCCACGTCACCGCGCCGTCCGGCGGCGGGGAATTTGATCCGATGGTGTGTACACGCCATCGGATCAAACTCCCGATCGGACATATCCGATGGAAATGGTCCGCGGACCGTTTTCATCGGATATATCCGATCGTGTGTATGGGGCCTTAAAGGGGTTGTAAAGGTTAGTTTTTCATTTTCTAAATAGGTTCCTTTAAGCTAGGGCATTGTTGGTTCACTTACCCTTTCCTTCAATTTCTCTTCTAAGGGCCAGATTCATATACATTTGCGGCGGCGTAGCGTTAGGCATTTACACTGCGCCGCCGCAGCTTTCTAGAGCAAGTGGTTGATTCACAAAGCACTTGCCTGTATAGTTGCGGCGGCGTAGCGAAAATCCCCCGGCGCAAGCCCGCATAATTCTAATGAGCCGGGTAGGGGGCATCGACCATTTAAATTAGGCGCGTTCCCGTGCCGAACGTACTGTGCATGCGCCGTCCCAAAAACTTCCCGACGTGCATTGCGCAAAATGACGTCGCAAGGACGTCATTTGTTTTCAACGTGTACGTAAATGGCGTCCAGTCCCATTCACGGACAACTTACGCAAACGACGTTCGATTTTAAAATGGCGACGCGGGAACGACGGCCATACTTAACATAGGATACGCCACCTAGGGGGCATGTTTTTCTTTACGCCGCGTAACTCTTACGGAAACGTCGTAAAGTCACTGCGTCGGGCCCGCATACGATCGTGAATTGGCGTATCTCGCTGATTTACATATTCTCAGCGTAAATCAGCGAGAACGCCCCCGGCGGCCATTTTAAAATTGCAGTTCCGATACGACGGCGAGATAGTATTACGCCGCTCGTATCTGGACTAAATCCCGGCGTATCTTGTTTTCTGAATACAGAAAACAGGTACGCCGGCGTAGGTTAGAAGTTGCGCGGCTTATCTACAGATAAGCCGCGTAACTTCTACCTGAATCTGGCCCTAAATGTTTTTTTTTTTCTTTGTCTGAATTTCCTACTTCCTGTTCATCCTTAGTAAGCTTGCCCCCATCATCCAAGCCTGGCTGGGGGTTAGTCAGCATTCTCGCTCCCTCCCTTCAGACTACATCCCTGCGGGGAGACCCTGTGTAGTCCCAAAGGAGGGAGCGAGCACGCTGACTAACCCCCAGCCAGAACGGCTCGCATGATGGGGGCAAGCTTACTGAGGAGAAACAGGAAGTGAGAAATTCAGACAAGGAAAAAAAACATTTAGAAGGGAAATCGGAGGAAAAGGTAAGTAAACCAACAATACACTAGCTTAACCACCTAAGGACCGGACCAATATGCTGCCAAATGACCCAAGGGGTTTTTGCGATTCGGCACTGCATCGCTTTAACAGACAATTGCGCGGTCGTGCGACGTGGCTCCCAAACAAAATTCGCGTCCCTTTCTTCCCACAAATAGAGCTTTCTTTTGGTGGTATTTGATCGCCTCTGCGATTTTTTTATTTTTTGCGCTACATACAAAAATAGAGTGACATTTTGGAAAAAAAACAATATTTTTATTCTTTTCGTTATAAGAAAAATCAATCAACTACATTTTAGTCAAACATTTAGGCCAAAATGTATTTAGCCACATGTCTTTAGTAAAAAAAAAATCGCAATAAAAAAAAAATTAGCTACCTAGCGGGAACAGCGACACTAATACAGCGATCAGAAAAATGATCGCTTAGTGATGCTGGCAATAGGGAGTGAAAGGGTTAACTAGGGCGGTGATCAAGGGGTTAAAACTTTATTAGGGGGGGTACGGGGGCTACCCAGGACCTAACACTAACTGACTGTCACACTGACATTAAATACAGTAATCATACATGTATGATTACTGCATTCAGTGACACTGTGACAGGGGGAGGGGGGGGGGGGGGCGGGGCGATCAGGGGGGGTTAAATGTGTTTATGTGTAGTGTGTGTCAGTGTAGTGTTAGTGCAGTGTAGTGTTGTGCAGACTTACTTGTGTTGTGATCTCTCCTCAGCGGTGGTTGAAAAAAACGCAGAGGGAGAGATCACATCGCTTCCTCCTTCCTGTGTTTACACAGGAGGAGGAAGTGACAGGGCGGGGGGGCGTGCGCATTGGCTGGGAGCGATCCGGAGGGGGCGGACAAAAACGAACCGCCGCCCCCTCTGCTCTGATCGCTCGTACAGCCGCGCGGACCGCCGAATGTACTGGGGGGGGTCCCGATCGGACCCCCGACCCACCTCAAGGCACCAACGTATATATACGTTGATGTGCCTGTCGGTGCCATTCTGCCGACGTAAATGTACATGCCGCGGTCCTTAAGTGGTTAACCACTTAACCCCCGGACCATTATGCAGGTAAAGGACTTGGCCCCTTTTTGTGATTCGGCACTGCGTCGCTTTAACTGACAATGCGCGGTCGTGCGATGTAGCTCCCAAACAAAATTGGCGTCCTTTTTTTCCCAAAAATAGAGCTTTCTTTTGGTGGAATTTAATCACCTCTTCGATTTTTTTATTTTTTATTTTTTGCGCTATAAACAAAAATGGAGCGACAATTTTGAAAAAAATTCTATATTTTTAACTTTTTGCTGTAATAAATATCCCCCAAATATATATAAAACATTTTTCCCCTCAGTTTAGTCCGATACGTATTCTTCTACCTATTTTAGTTTACAAAAAACTAAAGCGTTTACAAAATAGGGGATAGTTTTATGGCATTTTTATTAATATTTTTTTTTTTTACTAGTAATGGCGGCGATCAGTGATTTTTTTCGTGACTGCGACATTATGGCGGACACTTTTGAAAGATTTTTGGGACCATTGTAGTTTTCACAGCGAAAAGTGCTATAAAAATGCACTGATTACTGTGAAAATGGCACTGGCAGTGAAGGGGGTGCTGTAGGGGTTTAGTGTGCCCTAAGGGAGTGTTCTTACTGTGGGAGGGCGTGGCTCTGCATGTGACGTCACTGATCGTCGTTCCTTAACACGGAGAACAGACGATCAGTGACGGCCACACTAGGAAGAACGGGGAAGGTTTGTTTACACTTACTTCTCCCCGTTCTTCCTCTCTGTGACCCGATCGGGGGATAACCGGTGGCATATATCCAGCCATGTCCCCCCATACCTAGATGTTGCCGCCTAGTTAAACAGCGTGCGGGGAACATCACAGCTTTCATTTGAATAGTTGCAGTGTTCCCCGCTGTGCCGCGTATAGACACTCCCCCTTGCTCAGGATTGGACTGATCACCTGTCCAATCCCGAGCAAGGGGGAGTGTCTATACACGGCACGGCGAGAAACACTACAGCTATTCAAATGAAAGCTGTAATGTTCCCCGCACGTTGTTTAACCAGGCGGCATTGCGGTATGCAGCGGCGGCGGCGTTTTTTGTTGCGGCGGCGGGGGGGTCTGGGGTTAGTATCGGATGAGGCATCGGGGGCTTTTGCGGGAGTACAAGTACTCCCGAAAAATACTCGGTATCGGTCCCCATATCGATACTGGTATCGGGAGAAACCTATCACATAGGATAGCATTGAATAAGTTCAGGAGCAGTTGAAAAAAGCATCCAACTGCCTCTGAATGTACGTTTAGCAGCGTCCTGTGTACATGGGGCCTAATAGTCCAAAAGGTTTTCATACACTATGACTGGGTAGCTGTATTATTTTATTACGTTTTTTGCTTGGGCTTCCTGCACAGATGGGACCGATTGCATTTGTGTTACCCTTAAATTAAGCACATTTTACCATCAGTGCTGATAGTGGTTCGATCTGCAGGCCCCTGTAGGCATTTGTAGGAGTCGGTGGGAGGAAGAAGGGCAACCAAACTAATAAGAGGCATGGAAGAGCTCAGCTATGAGGAGCTGCATTTATTATCTCTTGAGAAGGGGAGATTAAAGGGGTTGTAAAGGTACATGGTTTTTCACCTTAATGCATTCTATGTATTAAGGTGAAAAAACTTCCGACGAGTAGTGGCTCCCCAGCCCCCCCTTTACTTACCTGAGCCCTGGAAAGTCCCGCGTCCTGAATGCTCTTGATCGTTACCCAGGCTTCTTGGCTCTTCATTGGATAGATTGATAGCTGCGCAGCCATTGGCTTGTGCTGCTGTCAATTAAATCCAATGACGCGGTGCCCCGGGGGGCGGGCCGAGTCATACACTTTGTGACTATGCCTGCCGACTGTATCACATGGGAGCGTGCCCCCAAAGGTGGTTAGCTCTTGCAGGGAGGAGCCACTACAGCTGCCGTAGGACCCCAGAAGAGGACGCTCGGGGAAACTCTGTGCAAAACGAACTGCACAGTGGAGGTAAATATGACACGTTTGTTATTTCTTTTTTAAAACCTTTACTATCACTTTAAAGAGGAGCTCCAGCCGCGAATTATTATTTTTTTTTTTAAAGTCAGCAGCTACTAACAGTGTAGCTGCTGACTTTAAATAAGGACACTTACCTGTCCTAGGCTCCCGCGCTGACGGCCCCCCCCCCCCGATGCCGGTCCCGCGATCGCTCCGGGTCCCGCGCCGCCATTCACACTATGGGAAACAGGCAGTGAAGCCGTACGGCTTCACTGCCCATTTCCTACTGCGCCTGCGTGAGTCTCACGCTGGCTTGTGAATGGGCCTGCTGCTCTCTGAGAACACACACAGTTCTCAGAAAGCAGCGCGCCCCATTCACAAGGAGAAGGAGAAGAAGAAAAGGCACCGCGGAGTGGAAGAGGCAGATTACGGACTTCCGCATAGCAACAGCTATTTCGGGTGAGTATTTTTTTTTTTTTTTTTTTAAGTTTTTTTTTTTTTTTTTAAACAACATTGTAAAATGTTGTTTTCCTGGGTGGAGCTCTGCTTTAAGGAGAGATTTGGTCAACATGTATAAATACATAAGGGGTCTATACAGTGAACTTGTGTAGATTCATTCACTTTAAGGTCATCACAGAGGACAAGGGGCCACTCTTTACATCTGGGGGTAAAGAGATTGAATCTCCAAATACGGAAAGGCTTCTTCAAAGTAAGAGCTGTGAAGATGTGTAATACAGTAGACTCCCTCCAGAGTTGGTTCTGTCCAGTTCAGTATATTTATTTTATAAAAGGCCTGGATTCCTTCCTAAATGTACATAAAATAACTGGGTACTGACATTTATAGGTAAAGTTGATGCAGAGAATGTCCAATTGCTTCTCGGGGGATCAGGAAGGATTTTTTTCCCCTGCTGGAGCAAATTGGATCATGGTTTGCTGTTTGTTTGCCTTCCTCTGGATCAAGTGTGGGTATAGGATTGTGTATATGGAATTGTACAATTTCCCCTTTTGATGGTTAAACTAGATGATCTTTTTTCAGCCAGACTAACTATGTAACCACAGCGCATGGCGCGGGCGGGGGGGACCAGGAAATTGACTTTTCCAGAAGTGCCAATGTCTGCAGCATCTTCCTCTTCACTTTTGCAGAAATCAGTGGACAGCAGGAGGCCGAGCGCGGGAACTTGAGGGGTCAGGTAAGTATAGTGCATTAAGGTGAAAAAACTTTTACCTTTACAACCCCTTTAACTCTTTGAAGAAACATAAAAGACTGCAGATGTATGTGCCCAGCTCAAATTTCATGAATTTGGATTACATCAAAAATGAAATATATTGCAGTTTAGATGGATAGGTGCTTTTGTTTTCTTTTTTCAGGCTTAGAATGGCAAGTACAAAAAATATTTGTGGATCTTGCCAGAAATACAATGGCCCGGATTCACATACATAGGCGCATATTTATGCCGCCGTAGCGTATCTACTTTACGCTACACCGGCGCAACGCAGAGAGGGAAGCATGGAATTCACAAAGCAAATGCTCCCAACGTTGCATCGGCGTAGTGTATAGTCGTAGGCGTAAGTCAAAGTAGGTGGAAGTGGGCATGATACATTTAAATGAAACGTGACCCTGTGCAAATGATGGGCTGAGCTTCAGACAAGTACTTAAAATGAACTGCGCATGCGTCGTACCTTGGACGCATCCCAGTGCGCATGCTCACAATCACGTCTAAACAACTGGCTAAGATACGTCGAATCACTGCCTACGACGTGAACGTAACCTCCGCCCAGCCCTATTCACATACAACGTAAACTACGTAAAATTTGACGGCGTTCGTTCCCTGGTCCATACCTTTGCATGAGTTGCGCCTCCAATATGGGGAATAACTTTACGCCAGACGTAAACCTTACGCAAATCGCTTAAAACATGTGCCGGGCGCAAGTACGTTCGGCGTATCTCCCTCATTTGCATTGAAAATCAATGGGAGTGCCAAATGCGTCCCGCGTAAATATACGCCGGCGTAGGCAAGTTATGTTGGTCGGATGAAGTCATTTTTTAGGCGTATCTTATTTCTGTGGGCACGACGCACAGATACAACGGCGCATATTTACACTTACACGGCATATCTCAAGATACCAACAAGGCCACAAAGGTTTCAAACTTGAGCCAATAAACCGGTGTTTATTGGTAATATCAATGATAATGTTCAAACAAAAAATAACACAGTGTGGTAGATTACGAGCAAGACTTTAGCACGTAATATAATCCCAAAGATCACAGGTGTTGACTTTGGGTCAAAAAATATAATCACAGGAAGAAGGTGTAGATCCTCACACTCTGTGGGTCACATTGATGTCAATTCCTTTCCCAGTGGGTACATATAAGTTCATATATCCCAGAGAATGCAATCCAAAATCTTGGTAATGTGAAAGTGGTGAAATACTCTTACCAGATTCCGCGGACCCGTAACTCACCGTACGGTGGAGGGTCTCAGAGGCGTGGACATAGGAGCTGGCATTTTTAATTTAAGCAGTTCGGTTCTTACAGTAGCAGAAAAGGTGGTTTTGGACAAAGGTCTAAAATTTGTTCCCCCTAAAACTTTTAATAAATTTAATACATTCATAGATGTCCAAAAATACGCTCGCAAACTTAATATTCAAAGATTTTTTCTGAATAAACCGGGAAGGTCCAATCTCCCCGAAATTTCATCTGATGTGGTCCATACAGGACTATCTAATCCGTCTTTATTCAATCCTCCATGCCCCATGGCACCGAGTGTCAAAGTGTTCAAAGATCTAGTCCTCAAGGACTTGGAAGATCTCCCCACCAAAAAGACGTATTTTGATCCCAACATCAGAAAAGGCTTAAAAAGCCTCTGCGAACGTAAGGACCTCATTATCCGCCCAGCGGATAAAGGGGGAGGGATCGTAATCCTGGACAAATCCTCTTATCACGATGAAATGTCCAAGGTCCTTGTCTATTCCTGAGATAGTTAAAAAGCACAAATTAACCACTTAAGGACCGCCTACTACACATTTACGTCGGCAGAATGGCACGGCTGGGCACATCAACGTATATATACGTTGATTTTAGTACCCAGCCGTGGGTCGCGGCCGTGGTCCGAAGCTCTGGGACCGCGGGATTCGCGGACCCGATCGCCGCTGGAGTGCGGCGATCCGTCCCTGGAGCGGAAGAACGGGGAGAGCCGTGTGTACACACGGCTTCCCCGTGCTTCTCTGTGGCCGTAGCATCGATCGCGTCATCCCTGTAATAGGGGGACGCGATCGATGATGTCACACCTACAGCCACACCCCCATACAGTTGTAAACACACACATTAGGTCACACATCCCCTACAGCGCCACCTGTGGTTAACTCCCAAACTGCAACTGTCATTTCCACAGTAAACAATGCAATTTAAATGCATTTTTTGCTGTGAAAATGACAATTGTCCCAAAAATGTGTCAAAATTGTCCGAAGTGTCCGCCATATTGTCGCAGTCACGAAAAAAATCGCTGATCGCCGCTATTAGTAGTAAAAAAAAAATAATTAATAAAAATGCAATAAAACTATCCCTTATTTTGTAAACGCTATAAATTTTGCGAAAACCAACCGATAAACGCTTATTGCGATTCATTTTACCAAAAATACGTAGAAGAATACGTATCGGCCTAAACTGAGGAAAAAAAATGTTTTTTTATATATTTTGGGGGATATTTATTATAGCAAAAAGTAAAAAATATTGCATTTTTTTTTAAATTGTCGCTCTATTTTTGTTTATAGCGCAAAAAATAAAAACCGCAGAGGTGATCAAATACCACCAAAAGAAAGCTCTATTTGTGGGGAAAAAAGGACGCCAATTTTGTTTGGGAGCCACGTCGCACGACCGTGCAATTGTCAGTTAAAACGACGCAGTGCCGAAACGCAAAAAGGGGCAAGGTCCTTTACCTACATTTTGGTCCTGGGCCTTAAGTGGTTAATATCTTTATGTTTCTACTAATCCCATCACATCGCAAGTGGAGATGAACAAAAGCAGACACATTCGATGTCAAGTCTGTGTGACAACATTGGCTCCCTCCATAGATACAATAATTATAACATAAAGGGACATAAAGTGTGTTATTCGCAGGATCTCCAGGCGAAAAGAAAAGGGGAGAAGGCCTAAAAAACAAAACAAATGCAGCCACTAAATCGAAGAACTGGTAATATGCAATATATGACATTTTTAGTTTTGTGTTTAGATACGCTTTAACCTGCCTCTGCCTGGTACAGGACCTTCAGATGTGCATCTTTTATATGGAAGACCTTTTGCTTCTTCAGTTATGCAGAGCTGGATTTTCTTTGTTTATCCTCCCAGATACAGTAAGTCTATTTTATGTGGTGCTTCCAGTTCACTCACCAATGTTCTGTCTAAATCTGTTCTAATAAGCCCTTTTTTTTTCACACATTGAACAGGCGTGTTACATTGACTTGGTTTACATATGCCTGCTCCTCAGTACATATGGTATATGAGTCACTTGATTCTTGGCAGATGCCCTAAATTGCATATATTACATGCAGTGATAGGAGACAGGAGCCTATATGGGATAATAAAGCATTTCAAGGTGAGTACTATTGTTGAAGATCCCTACAAGACCATTCTGACCACCTTTTGTTCCAATCTACTTCTGTACAGCCTTTGAAAACTTAATTTTCTGACTAAACATGTCAGGGCGATGTTACATATTGACATCACCACGTCCCCACGTGACCCCGGAAGCACGGGCGCTCATTTTTTAGCTTTCGTTTTTGCCGGCTATTTTAAATTTGATGTTATTTGTTTTCTTGGATCGAATAAATCACCCAGCGTTTGAGAAAGTTAACGCACTATCCTAGTCCTTTCTTATCCCACTATACGCCTACCCCTTGGTCCGAGGGAGGGCTTAGATGCTCATTGAAGAGAGTGTTCCAGTTACACTCAGGATGGCTATATAGCAACCTGTAGTGAGGAGATCGATAGGAACCTGGAGATTCTGATTTCACGGATGAACCCAATACCCCGCAGAGTGTTAAGTCTGTGGGCATCTGTGACCTTGCTACTGTCGGGAGGTCCACCCGATCCGGTAAGACCCCATTCACACCTAAGCGTTTTGTAGCTTGAAGCCTAAAGCTACAAAACGCTGGAGGGGAAAAAATCTATTATTCTCTATGGAGATAGTTCACATCTCCACTACAAAACGCCTGAAGCCAGAAGTTCAAAAACATCTGAAGCTCAAACAAGTTCTGGGACTTTTTTTTAGGCAGATTTGGGCGTTTTTCTGTTTTTAACATTGGTGACCCTAGACCAGAGATGTCTTATGACCTAGGCCAACAAGGCCCAGGCCTAGGGCGGCACTTTGTGGGGGGTGGCTCAATGTTCCTGTGTACATAGCCAGAAGGAGGAGTCGAGGAGAGACGCAACTAAGAGAGGCGTGCTGCTGGTATGTGGGACAACTTCAGTGAGAGAGAGAGAGGACACAGTAACTAGGAGGGAAGGAGGGGGGCAGGCAGATACGAGGTGAACGAATTAAGTGATGGGAGAGGAGAGGGTGGTATGGGGATATGTGCTGGGAAATGATTTGAGAGGGAAGAAGATATGTGCTAGTGGGGGGTCTGATCCCCCCCCACACTAGCACATATCATCTTTTTTCTCAAATCACTCCCCAGCAAATATCCCTATACCACCCTCTCCCCCCAAATTAAAAGATGCTCTGCCCCCCTGTGCTCATCCCACCTTGCCCCCCTGTGCTCATCCCACCCTGTCACCCTGTGCTCATCCCAACCTGTCGCCCTGTGCTCATCCCACCCTGTCGCCCTGTGCTCATCCCACCCTGTCGCCCTGTGCTCATCCCACCCTGTCGCCCTGTGCTCATCCCACCCTGTCGCCCTGTGCTCATCCCACCCTGTCGCCCTGTGCTCATCCCACCCTGTCCCCCTGTGCTCATCCCACCCTGTCGCCCTGTGCTCATCCCACCCTGTCGCCCTGTGCTCATCCCACCCTGTCGCCCTGTGCTCATCCCACTGTGTCCCTCTGTCCTCATCCCATGAAAATGACAGGAAGGGTCTTAAAAAGGAAAGGGTGCGTCATATAAAGTAGGGGGTGCGCAAGTTTCACCAGGCCTAGGGCAGCACAAAACCTAAATACACCCCTGCCCTAGACCTGTCCAAATTCGCAAACAAACGCGGTAAAAAAACGTGGCAAATCGCTGTAAAAAACGCCACAAATATTGTGACAAAATGCTGTAAAATCACGGCAAAACACTGCGCTCAGGTGTGAATGCAGCCTAAGGGTCCCTGTTTTCTGTAGTGTGTCCCACGAGAAGGAACTCATTCCTTGGTGTTGGTAGATAGCCATCTACAACTTCACTTTCAATCTCATTTATTTTGATCACACTGTGGAACTGGATTTAATTTCTTTTGGATTTTGTGGACTTTGTATTGATTTAATTTGTCACAACATTCCTTTTTTTCAGTTGTAGCGGCCTGCTACTTTTTAGCCGGTGCTGCTTTAAATTTGGAGGGTAGTCTGAGAGTTAGTTGACTCAGACTGTATGATTCTTTCAAATTTTGGGCCTCTGTTCCAGCCATGGCTGTACTGTGAGTGACCACTATTGTTGTCTGGAATGCCATTACCACCCCAGGTCAAGGGTGGCAGCAGTCAGGTCAAGGGGATTTGGGTGTTCCCCTCGGCAGCCAATGAGTGGGGGCTGATGCTGGGGAGGTGTACTTAAGGGACAGACGCCATTGAACCAGGATGGTCGATTGCTGGTCTGTCGTCCCACCACCCCCCGTGAGTGGCCCTCCTGGCTGGGTGTGCGTATTCATGTGTTCCTGGCTCCGGGACCCAGTCGGTTCGGGGTTGTGATCTACTAAGTAGCCCGGTAGTCAGACTGGGTTTACGTTTGCAGAGTGGTCCTGTGCTGTCCGTCCTGGAGGAAGGAAGCCACTCGATGAAGAACCTGTCTTGCAGTGCACCGAGCACGAGGCTGGTATCTCAGGAGAGGCCTTGAACTTCATTGAAGGATGCACCATTACTGAAAGGCTGAATGATGGTCGTCTGCCAGTCCTAAGTTCACAAGTTTATTCAAGAGCGATCCGGGTGCTTAATCCTGTGTTGAGAAGGATTCTGGACCGAATACATCTCCACCTTTGGGAAGGTCTGTGGCAGAGACTTTGCTAAAGTTTCCGTGTGACATCCTGACTACTAGGCTAGTGAGACAGGCCTATCCAGGTACATAATACCCACTTTGGCTAGAGTGGCGATGAAAGTTTTATTGCTGGAAGCAGGATTGTTTCCAAACAAAGTTATACACCTGAACCTACTACCTATTACTCTTCCTACCTTTTCAACTACTACTTTTATTATTTTACCACGTTGGGAAATAAAGCACAGAAAAAGGCACCTAAAGTGTGGACATTGCAGTTCTTCTCAACTCTCATCGCATACCCCAGATGGAGAAGGAATAGAGGTAACGTGCCACCCAAATCAAACCAGCAGCTCCTTCGTAGGTAGTGCTACATACGCTTTTGTCATTTCTATTTTTTCACTGAATTCATTGTGTGTGTGTGTGTATATATATATTCACTATTTCCACCATTAGCACAGTATTTGCCCCTTCTTTAATACTTCTGTACAACCGTCCTGCCTGGAATTTTCCCCCCGCTTGATCAGTCCCGCCGTCTAAAGCCTGCAACGCCAATCAGAGTCAGAACACAATAGCTCAGCTGGGAAGATTCCCCCCTCCGCATCAAATTATTTATTTTTTTGTTCAACCTTCTGGTTGAATGAAAGAAGGGACTTATCTTTGGGCTGCTCCATCCTGCACATTAACCCCTTCATCTCCATCCTCCCACTGCATGTGACCTGTACATTAACCGCTTCACTTCTTTCTCACTTTGTGTATGATCTGTACATTAATCACTTACCACTTGTACTGCGGACGAGCCGATGTTGAAGACAAAGCGATGCCTGATCTGCTGTGTACATTCACAGCACAGAGCCCTGATAAATGGGAGAGCGATTGGACCCCCAAAACCCGTTTTTTTTCTTAGATTGTTCTCTTAACTTTTATTTGAATAGAGTTGTTCCGCTTAACAGTAGTATGGCGCTTCTATTTCCATTTTCGCTCATAGCCCTACCTGCCCCCTAGGCATAAATGAGCAGCTAACCCATACAGTCCAGGGGTAGCCCCATTGCAAGGTAGGATTTTTACTTTTCCCAGGTACAATTTTTTCCCCCCTAAATAGCTTCCTTTACCTTAGTGCAGTCCCCCTTCACTTACCTCATCCTTCCGTTTTGATTTTAAATGTGCTTATTTCTTCTGAGAAAACCTCACTTCCTGTTCTTCTGTCTGTAACTCCACACAGTAATGTGAGACTTTCTCCTTGGTGTGGAGTGTCGTGCTCGCCCCCTCCCTTGGACTACAGGAGAGTCAGGACACTCTCTATGGAGCTGTGTGTTAGTGGGCGTCCTGACTCTCCTGTAGTCCAAGGGAGGGGGTGAGCACGGCACTCCACACCAGGGAGAAAGCCTTGCATTACTGTGAGTAGTTACAGACAGAAGAACGGGAAGTGAGGATTTCCCAGAAGAAATAAGGACATTTAAAAGCAAAATGGAAGGATGAGGTAAGTGAAGGAGGACTGCACTAAGGTAAAGGAAGCTATTTAGGGAAAAAAATGTACCTTTACAACCCCTTTAAGATCGCTAAACGAGAACGGGGCTAGGAGCTATAATGGGGAGATCTCTTCATTTATTGTCATTATAACCTGAAGGTAACTCAGCCCAGGGGACTCCACCTTTAATTATAAATGCAATTCGATCTGTACTGACCCTTTAATACCTTAATTTCCTCCATCAATCATGCGGCTAAAGCTTCCTCCATATCCAGCAGCAGAGAAATCAGATTTTTTTCCCCTAAAACTCAGCTGAGACGTGACGTCAGAACCGCGCTGCAAGCTGGACGCAAGCTCTTCTCTGTAAATAAAACTAATTCTTACTAAAATAATACAAGCCAGAGGAGGAGGGAGAGGCACAGAATAAGGGGGAATTCAGATATAGAAGAGGAAATAGAGGTAGATCTGCCATGGCATCCTGTAAATAGTCATCATTTGATGGATTGGGGGGGGGGGGGTGCAGGCTTCATCATTTCACATTCAGAGCAATACATGTGCAAATGTGGCCTTGGTAAGCGTTCTGCCAATACCATACACACAACCTGCCATGTAGCTATTAACCACTTAAGACCCGGACCAATACGCTGGTAAATGACCCAAGGTGTTTTTGCGATTCGGCACTGCGTCGCTTTAACAGACAATTGCGCGGTCGTGCGACGTGGCTCCCAAACAAAATGTGCGTCCTTTTCTTCCCACAAATAAAGCTTTCTGTTGGTGGTATTTGATCGCCTCTGCGATTTTATTTTTTGCGCTATATACAAAAATAGAGCGACATTTTTGAAAAAAAAACACTATTTTTTACTTTTTGTTAAAAAAAAAATCAAATAAACTAAATTTTAGTCAAACATTTAGACCAAAATTAATTTAGCCACATGTCTTTAGTAAAAAAAAAAAATCGCAATAAAAAAAAAATAGCTACCTAGCGGGAAGAGCGATCAGAAAAATGATCGCTTAGTGACGCTGGCAATAGGGAGTGAAAGGGTTAACTAGGGCGGTGATCAGGGGGTTAAAACTTTATTAGGGGGGGTGGGGGGGCTATCCTGAACCTAACACTAACTGACTTTTACACTGTCTGTCACACTGACACTAAATGCAGTGATTAGATCTCTGCATTCAGTGACACTGTGACGGGGGGGGGTGGGGGGTCAGATCGCAAGGGGTTAAGTGTGCCTATGTGTGTCAGTGTAGTGTTAGTGCAGACTTACTGTGAAGCCCCATACACACTATCAGTTTTCCTGAAGGTTTTCTCTTTAGGTTTACCAAAACCATCTAATATGAGGTCAAACCTCAAGAGTTTCAATTTGTATGCAATCAGGCAGGCCCTTGTACTACATGGTTTTGGTAAACCTGAAGAGAAAACCGTCAGGAAAACTGATAGTGTGTATGGGGCTTAAGGTGTTTCTCTCATCGCAGCGGTTGGAAATACCGCTGCGATGAGAGATTACATCACTTCCCCCTTCCTGTGTAAACACAGGAGAAGGAAGTGACAGGGCGGGGGAGCGCAGAGATTGGCTGGGAGTGATCGCGGGGGGGCGGGCAAAGACGGACATCCGCCCGCTCGTCCCGGATCGCTCCCGGAGACATGGGGACCGCCGCACACCGCGGAGGGGGTCCCGATCGGACCCCCGACCCGCTACTGGGCGAGGACGTATATATACGCCCTTGTGCCCAGCCATGCCATTCTGTGGACGTAAATGTGCGTGCGGCGGTCCTTAAGTGGTTAATAGTCTTCTATTTTAACCCGTTCCCCGGGGAGAACCTCATCCTACAGCGAGCGAAGCGAGGACACCATCCAGATTTCTGACCTGGTTATAACCAACAGCAACGCAAGCCAAGCCATTCATCTCTGCGCTGGAGCTGCTGATTCAATCGTAAACGCCAATTACCGTGTCAGGCGCAAATTCCTGACTCAGCTGCCTTCAGCAGTGACAGCTTTTTTAAGCTAAACTCCAGGCAGACACATATGAATGCAGCTCTGTATTTATTAATACTTCCTCAAAGGGATTTATTGAACCACTTCAGCCCCGGAAGAATTTACCCCCCTTCCTGACCACTTTTCGCGATTCGGCACTGCGTTGCTTTAACTGAAAATTGCGCGGTCGTACGACGTTGCACCGAAACAAAATTGGCGTCCTTTTTTTCCCACAAATAGAGCTTTCTTTTGGTGGTATTTGATCACCTCTGCGGTTTTTATTTTTTGTGCTCTAAAAACAAAATAGAGCGACAATTTAAAAAAAAAAGCAATATTTTTTACGTTTTGCTATAATAAATATTCCCCAAAAATGTTAAAAAAAAAACTATTATTTTCTTCAGTGTAGGCCGATACGTATTCTTCTACATATTTTTGGTAAAAATATAAAGCAGCCAATAAGCAACCTTTACCTGCCCCCACATGATATAAAAGAGAGTTAAAAAAGTATTATAAAAAAAGTTATGAGAAAAATAGTCATACATTTCTATTTATCATCTCATATTGATTTTTTATTATTAAGTTTTAACCACTTGAGACCCGCGCTACCGTCGGATGACGGCAACAGCGCGGGTCTGAAAAGCCAACATGCCGTCTTTTGACGGCCGCCCCCTTGGTTCCCAGCACATGCTGTAGAGCGGGCTGCGGGGAAGCCCTGTGTTGTCCGTGTCCCTTGGACACGCCCAATCACAGATCGCGGCGAACGGCCGTTTGTGATGCGATCGGTGGGCGAATGAGAGATGATCTCATAGATCATCTCTCATTGCCGTTTTTACACAGAGACATAGGGACACAGCTCGGTCACCTCCCCAGTCACCCCCCCTCCCCCCACAGTTAGAACACACCTAGAATACACATTTAACCCCTTCCTCACCCCCTAGTGTTAACCACTTCAATGCCAGTCACATTTATACAGTAATTAGTGCATATTTATAGCACTGATCGCAGTATAAATGTGAATGGCGCCTAAAATGTGTCAAAAGTGTCCGATGTGTCCGCCATAACATCGCAGTACCAATAGAAATCGCAGATCGCTGCCATTTCTAGTAAAAAAAAAATAATAAAAAATAATATCTTATTGCTTATTGCGATTTTTTTTTTTTTTTTAACCAACAATATGTAGAAGAATACGTATCGCCCTAAACTGAGAAAAAACATTTTTTTTTTTAATTGGGATATTTATTATAGCAACAAATAAAAAATATTGTATTTTTCTTCAAAATTGTCGCTCTTTTTTGTTTATAGCGCAAAAAATAAAAACCGCAGAGGCGATCAAATACCACCAAAAGAAAGCTCTACTTGTGGGGAAAAAGGATGTCAATTTTGTTTGGGAGACACGTCGCACGACCGCGCAATTGTCGGTTAAAGCGACGCAGTGCCGGAAGCTGAAATTTCACCTGGGCATGAGGGGGGAGGAGTAAGCAAGTGGTTAAGAAGCCTTTAAAGTGGTTGTAAACTCTATTGATGTGGTTGTAAGCCCCACTTTTTCACTTTTACCTACAGGTAAGCCTATAATAAGACTTACCTGTAGGTATAAAGAATATCTCCTAAACCTGTACGGTTTATGAGATATTTCCCTCGCAATGCGCCGCTGATTGCAGCGGCGCATGCGCAGGGGGGATCTACAGCGAAAGGACCGGCATCCGCCGGACCTTGCCGATTTAAAATCTCCCACGCGCACGTGCGGGAGTGACGTCATTGCCACTCCGCGTGGACCAGGTAAGTTCTCTTCTCCTCGTTCAGAGGTAAGTATTTCAGTATGAGCTAGTATGCGGTGCATACTAACTCATTATGGTTTTTGCCTTACAGGTTTAAAAAAAAAAATGTATATGCTTTAAAAAAACAACCTGCAAGACAAAGGCATAATTTGCTAGTATGCATAGCACTGCAGTGGTCCTTGTACCCCCTCCGGCTGGCGACATCTCTCCCGGAGTGACTCCCGGGTATGGCCGGCTCCAGCGGTGTGAAGGCTGGAGCCGCAATGACGTCACACCTGTGCATGCGCATGGGAGCCACTATGCCATTGCTTCCTTCGTGCCATTGACAGTTTGCTTTATTGCGCATGTGCCGATGACACTGGCATGTGCGGGGGACAGGGGAGATCTCCTAAACAGTGCAGGTTTAGGAGATATCCTGATTAGCTACAGGTCAGTCTTATTATAGGCTTATCTGTAGCATAAAGTGATTGTAAAAGGTTTACAACCACTTTAAGGGTTATGTATACAGTAGGCCGTTATTTTGTCAATTGATTTACTAAACCCAAAATGTCATATATTGTTGCTTAAAGGGGTGGGGGTTTTTTTTAGAATTGAAGCAGTACTTACCGTTTTAGAGATGCATCATCTCCGTCGCTTCTGGGTATGATCGTCTGGTCTGGGCATTCCTATTTGATTGACAGGCTTCCGACGGTTGCATACATCGCGTCACGAGTAGCCGAAAGAAGCCGAGCGCTGGTGCGGCTCTATACTGCGCCTGCGCACAGTCGTTCGGCTACTTTCGGAAAATCGTGACGCGATGTATGCAACCGTCGGAAGCCTGTCAGTCAAACAGGAACGCCCTTCCCCAAAGACCATACCTGGAAGCGACGGAGACGATGCATCTCTAAAACGGTAAGTACTGCTTCAATTCTAAAAAAAAAAAACACCCGATTCCCCTTGACAATACGAGCCTCAATCAATTTGAAAAAAAAGGTTTTTGGGGGAACTACCCCTTTAATAATCCTTAGTTGTGGTGGTTACATTAGTTTTCTTTTTAGGCTTTCTCCCTCTGTTTTTACCAAGTGATCTGGCAAGTAGCACCCTTCCTATATTATGGGGGCCCCCATTCTGGATGAAGGAGCACAGGGAGCACCTTTGGACAGCAGCATTGTCAGTCTGGGGGGAGGGGAGTGTTGGCCTCGGCAATAAGTCACACAGTCAGGTGCAGTATAAAACTTGTATTGAAGTACTGCAGCAACAGTTCACAACAAACCTGGTGGAAAAGCTGTCCAGCCGGGAGCACTGACGGTTTCCAACTGTTACCAGAGCGGGCTCCAGTCGGACTGATAGGGGCAGAATGCAGCCTGACTATTTTGTGCCCAATCAGAAAGATATCTAGAAGAGCAGCACCCCTACCTTTTCCCTTCTCATCTGGGACCTTTTCCCTACCACTAGAACTGTCCCTAACTGATGAGATACCTGTCCCTACTCTGCCACTTGCAAAATGTGTGCCAAACCTTGGAGCCAGGGCCTTAAATAGGTTCTGATTGACACAAGATGGCTGCTTGAGTCATATTGGGTGGTAGCATCCACTAGGGCAGGGATATGCAATTAGTGGACCTCCAGCTCTTGCAGAACTTCAAGTCCCATGAGGCATAACAAGACTCTGACAGCCGCAAGCATGACACCCAGAGGTAGAGGCATGATGGGATTTGTAGTTTTGCAACAGCTGGAGGTCCGCTAATTGCATATCCCTGCACTGGGGTAGCCTCCCCAGTGATCCAGGAAACCATAAAGTAACCCCGTTTCTCTTGACTTTCCACAACAGTGCCACTGCGGAAGAGCGCCACCTGCTGTGGAGAAAATAGACTTCACCTGCCTACAAGCTTCAAGTCCATTTCCAATCTAAGAGGCAGTCAAACTCGCACTGATTGTGCAAATGGTCACCCCTGATTAAAGCCCAAACACTTTTCAAATGGCATCTGTCCCCTGTAATGTCCCAGTGATCCTCACCCAGGGTGATCCCAGTATTTACTAAGCCACACTTTATTTCTTTCAATACCTGTCTGTTACAGAAATTCCATTCATTTGAGCCTACACCCCCATGGAACCGGACGCCTCTTTTATTAGTATTGGTGACTTCTCAGTGGAATGTTACAGCGACGCAATCATATCTAAGTCCCAAATAAATTGTACCATTAATACATTTGTTTCTATTTATGCAAATACAGCCCATTATTGTATGTTGGGAAACATGAACATTTGCAACAACTGACACAATTTAAAAAGGCATATATCATTTTAAAACTCTTTGTTTTTTTTCTTTATATTATAATGAAATCATAAATGTTTCTGCATTTATCTATTTTTTATTTACTAATGTGATAGAAACATATAAATGCATTATGAGCCATTTGAGTGCTGCTGTTACTAGATGTGGCATTGATTGGCGTTGATTGGCGTAGAAGAAGATGGGAATACCTTTCATATGTATATATTTGCCCTAACACCTAGTCTAACTCTTCTGGCAGGAGAGTATTTAACCACTTAAGGACCGCCTCCTGCACATTTACGTCGGCAGAATGGCGCGGCTGGGCACATCAACGTATATAGACGTTGATTTTAGTACCCAGCCGTGGGTCACGGGCGCGCGCCGGCGGCGCGCGCCCGTGACCCGGTCCATAGCTCCAGGACCGGGACCGCGGGAGCTGAAGAACGGGGAGAGCCCTATGTAAACACGGCTTCCCCGTGCTTCTCTGTGGCCGCAGCATGGATCGCGTCATCCCTGTTATAGGGGGATGCGATCGATGACATCACACCTACAGCCACACCCCCCTACAGTTGTAAACACACACACAGTGAACACTAAATGTCACAGCGCCCCCTGTGGTTAACTCCCAAACTGCAACTGTCATTTCCACAGTAAACAATGCAATTTAAATGCATTTTTTGCTGTGAAAATGACAATTGTCCCAAAAATGTGTCAAAATTGTCCGAAGTGTCCGCCATAATGTCGCAGTCACAAAAAAAATCGCAATAAAACTATCCCTTATTTTGTAAACACTATAAATTTTGCGAAAACCAACCGATAAACGCTTATTGCGATTTTTTTTACCAAAAATATGTAGAAGAATACATATCGGCCTAAACTGAGAAAAAAAAGTTTTTTTATATATTTTTGGGGGATATTTATTATAGCAAAAAGTAAAAAATATTGAATTTTTTTTTAAATTGTCGCTCTATTTTTGTTTATAGCGCAAAAAATAAAAACCGCAGAGGTGATCAAATACCACCAATAGAAAGCTCTATTTGTGGGAAAAAAAGGACGCCAATTTTGTTTGGGAGCCACGTCGCACGACCGCGCAATTGTCAGTTAAAATGACGCAGTGCCGAATCGCAAAAAGGGGCAAGGTCTTTTACCTGCATTTTGGTCCGGGTCTTAACCGGTTAAGTAATTAAAAGTCAAGTAATCCCTTATTGGTAATGCTGTACTTGTAAAACGATTTAAACAGTAACAGAAGGTAGCTTTTATTATTATTATTTTGGATAGAGTAAAGGTGGATTATGTCCCCTGTCAGCTTTTTTTTTCTTTTGCTCTTACTGGGTTTTACCAGAATCACCAGAACTAGTGTCCCCATTGGGAATTTTGCCTTTATTACTGTTCTGAAATGTCAACCCAAAATGTTGGATTTTTTTTTTAAATTTCACTTTCAATAATAATGATAAACAGGATAAATAGAGAGGGGAATCTCCATAATGGGTTCTATATAAGGTATATAAATAACCACTTGCTCTACGCTGTATAGTAAAATGACAGCGGCAGGCACCCTTCCTCCCTCTGGGCAGACGTCATATGATGTCTTTGTTTTCCCGACATTTGCGCAAACCAATCAATATACGCTTATTACGATTTTTTTTAAATCTAAAATATCTAGAAGAATACATATCGGCCAAAACTGAGGAAAAAAAAAACTTTTTTTTTATTTGGATATAAAATTAGCAAAAAAGTAAAAAATATTGTTTTTTTTTTTTAATTGTGGCTATTGTTTTGTTTATAGCACAGGAATAAAAACACACAGAGGTTGTGTGTGACCCCCTGGGTGGGTTCACTACACACTGAGCTATACAGAGAGGCAGCCGAGGATGGTTGAAAACAAAGGATATGGTTTATTCTTCCATATTGCTGGAAACAAGTGCAAGCATCCAAACAGCATAAACAAAACATAAAATAAACCCTTGCCACTTGGGGCGTCTACCTTCACCACACAGGAACCTATCTATGAAGTCTGGCACAGCCTACTGCTGGGCAGACACTGCTGGTCATACAGCAGAAAAACAATAGTCTTTTTGATTTTTATCACACAGAAAAATCAACACCACCTCACCTCTTCAGAAGTCTTTCTGACTGCTCTCCTTAACTCTAAAAGCCTCAGGATGCAGCAATCAGTAGTCATCCTCTAAAGCTTTCCAACACCCTTAAACCTTTCTGGCTATTTCTGCAGCCGACACCTGATAGTAATTGGTGAATTGTCTAAACAAGGCAGAAATATATCTCCCGTCTGTGACAACACCCACAGATTTACCTGACTTCCTGTCACAATATATATATATGTATACATACATATACACACACAGACATGTGTTTGAGCTTTGGGGTACACCCTAATGCAATGGACTGCACACAACTATGACTAAGAAGGCAAAAGGGACTTGATCCCACATTAGAAACCCTCGCTCCAAATGAGGGACAGTTGGAAGCTATGGATTTACACATGTTAAGTAATGAATCTTAACCCCTTAAGGACCCCTTCATGCCGATATACGTTGGCAGAATGGCACGGCTGGGCACAAGCACGTACCTGTATGTCCTCTTTAAGTGCCCAGCCATGGGGGTGCGCTCGTGACCCAGTCCGAACCTCCGTGACCGTGCCAGCGGGACCCGATCACCGCCAGTGTTCCGCGATCGGTCCCACGAGCTGAAGAACGGGGAGAGGTGAGTGTAAACACACCTTTCCCATTCTTCATTGTGGCAATGTCAGCGATCATCTGTTCCCTGATATAGGGAAAGGCAATCAATGACGTCATACATCCAGCCCCGCTCCCTACAGTTAGAAACACATATGAGGTCACACTTAAACCCTACAGTGCCCCCTAGTTGTTAACTCCTAAACTGCAATTGTCATTTTTACAGTAATCAGTGTATTTTTATAGCACTTTTCGCTGTGAAAATGACAATGGTCCTAAAAATGTGTCAAAATTGTCCGATGTGTCTACCAAAATGTCGCAGTCAGGAAAAAAATCGTTGCTCGCTGACATTATTAGTAAACAAAAATTATTAATAAAAATGAAATAAAACTATCCCTTATTTTGTAAACGCTATAAATTTTGCGCAAACCAATCGATAAACGATTATTTAAAATAAACAGTAAAACAGAACAATTGACACTGATAAAGTCCCAAAGTCCAATGTGATACTGTAGCAGCGTTTGAAACACTTCTCTATGTCACATATAGGAAATCAATGATAGTGCAGGTGGTTAAATGTCATAAGTAATCCTTATACAGTGCTCCTTTCACCAAGGAGGGCGATCACCAAGTGGGGGGATTTTTACTCCCCTTTTGGGGATGCACTCACCACAATGTAAAGATAAAGAGGCCTGGAATATATATCCACATTTATCCTGGAAATTGCTCTCTCTACCGGCTGATTGGCTTGTTTGGTCAAAACCGCAATCACATATGATGGAAAAAAACTTATATAGTGTGATATCGTTTAAACAAGTTTATTATGCCCCATAGGTACCCTATACAATGTGTGTACCACAATGTTAACAATTTCAAGCGTAAAGTATTAGTATTGTGCCTGTGTGTCTCTCCTCACCATGACAGCAAAGCCGCTTGTGCTTTTTCTTTCCTGTTCCTGGTTAATTCGATAGAAGTCACGCCCTGACGCGTTTCCTCATTGGCTGACTTCCTCTGAGGGCGTCAGTTCGTGACTCCTATCGATTGACCAGAGATACTGTGGAGCCTCCGAGACCAGGAACAGGAATGAAAAAGCAGGAGCGGCTTTGCTGTCATGGCGAGGAGAGACACACAGGCTAATACTTTACGCTCTCCGGTGGAGAGTGCAATTTCCAGGATAAATGTGGATATATATTCCAGGCCTCTTTATCTTTACATTGTGGTGAGTGCATTCCCAAAAGGGGAGTAAAAATCCCCCCACGTGGTGATTTCCCTCCTTGGTGAAAGGAGCACTGTATAAGGATTATTTCTGACATTTAACCACCTGCACTATCATTGATTTCCTATATGTGACATAGAGAAGTGTTTCAAACAGTGGTTTGGAAGTAGCCAGTGGCGGTTCGTCCATAGAGGGCGCTGGAGCGCCGCCCCCTCTGGCTCTCACCTCCACTGAGTCTAATAACATAGATTCATGCATTGCACAAATCTATGTTATTATCGTTACTGCCGCTGTTCTATTCAGATGGTCAGCGTTCATGTCCGGCCATCTGAATAACGGCAGCTGGTTGGCTGTACGGAAGTGTCTTTCAGAGCCAGCGGCTCTGATGGGCTTTCCCAGTACAGCCCTCAGATCTCGGAAGCTTATATCGGAGCGCACAGGCTGTGCGCTTCTTGGATAAGACTGACAGGCGTCTCAGCCAATCAGGTTGGCCGGTTCTGGCGGGAGAAAACATCGTGGGACGTGGATGCCTGACTCCAGTAAAGGTAAGTGCCGGGCGGGGGGTGAAGGAGCACTTTACAGGCCCCAGCAGCAACATCAATGGGCACAGTGGTGACAATAGTGGGGACAATTGCCACAGCGAATAGGCACAGTGGCAACAATTAAAGGGCACAGTGGTGACAATTGGCACAGCGGCTACCATTAAAGGACACAGTGGTGAGAATTGATGACACAGTAGCTGTGTTTGATGGCATGGCACAGTGGTTCAAATTGATGGCACAGTGGCTGCATTTGATGGGCACAGTGAGGCTACAATTTTTTTTTTCGTTTGCGCCCCCCAAAAATGTTGAGCACCAGCCGCCACTGGAAGTAGGGCTGCTACAGTATCACATTGGACTTTGGGAATTTATCAGTGTCAATTGTTCTGTTTTTACTGTTTATTTTAGATGTTTTTGTTTTTTAAGCAGCTGCTGCAATTTTAATTATATCTAGGAGTCTGGGATCAATTATTTGAATTGTTTTTTCCTAAGTGCTGAGCAGCGCTAACATTGGAGGTTGGGCGACACTAGCACTTTTTTTCTGGATAAGCGCTTATTGCGAATAAGAATAAGTAGAAGAATACGTATCGGCCTAAACTGAGGATTTTTTTTTTTTTTAATGTACCGGTATATATATTTTTGGGGGATATTTATTACAGCAAAAAGTAAAAAATATTTATTTCAAAATTGTCGCTCTATTTTTGTTTTTTTAGCGCAAAAAAAAAAACGCAAGGTGATCAAATACCATCAAACGAAATCTCTATTTGTGGGGAAAATAGGACGTCAATTTTGTTTGGGAGCCACGTCGCACGACCGCGCAATTGTGAGTTAAAGCGACGCAGTGCCGAATCGCAAAAAGGGGTCTGGTCCTTTTGCTGCATAATGGTCGGGGGCTTAAGTGGTTAAAGGATATTTTTAACTCTTTCAGTGCTGCAGCTCTCAATCTCTTACTTGTCTGTCACTCAAATGCTGAAAATCAGGTACTAACCCTGCTAGAATTTTATGGTATAAACTGTTATAAAAACAGATGTTTTTAATTTATTAGGAGCTTACACATATCATAATGTATGGGATTTACAAAGATAAATAACATTTATTGTGGTATATACACCAAAGCGGTGTCCTGTGCCCCACTTCAAATCCCCCCCCATGTAGTGTCCCCTGCCCCTCATAGCAATGTCCTCTGCTCCCCTTCACATCACACCCCCCCTGAATTGTAGTGTCCTCTGCCCCCTTTACAATATTCCCTATTTAGTTTCCCTTGCCCCCTTAGAAATGTCCTGTGTCCCCTTTCTCACCCTCCCCCGTAGTGTCCTATGCCCCCTATTACAACACCCCCTATGTACTGTTCTATGCCCCCCTTCACATAACTCTCCCCATTGTAGTGTCCTCTGCCACCTATTACAACACCCCCTATGTACTGTTCTCTGCTCCCCCCATAGCAGTTTCCTGTGCCCTCCCAAAGCAGTGTCCTCTGCCCCCCTTTCACATCACCCACCCATGTAGTGTCCTCTGCCCCCCATAGCAGTGTCCTCTGCCCCCCCCATAGTAGTGTCCTGTGCCCTCCCAAAGCAGTGTTCTCTGCCCCCCTTCACATCACTCCCTCCATTGTAGTGTCCCCTGCCCCTTATTATAACACCCCACATGTAGTGTCCTCTGCCCCCCCCCCCCCCATAGCAGTGTCCTCTGCCTCTATTCACATCACCTATCCATGTAATGTCCTCTGCCCCCCCCCCCCCATAGCAGTGTCCTGTGCCATCCCAAAGCAGTGTCCTCTGCCCCCTTCACATCACCCCCCCCCCCATGTAGTGTCCTCTGCACCCCTATAGCAGTGTCCTGTGCCCCCCACTTTAAATCCTCCCCCATAGTGTCCTCTGTCCCCAATTACAACTCCCTCCCATGTAGTGTCCTGTGGATTGGGTAGGCAATGCAGAGCTGTGTTCCTGAGTCCGCAGTTGACTGGTAGATCGGGTTCAACGGCTTGCCGACCACAGCTGTAACTGCAAGAGAGCTTGTTTTTTTTGAAAAACAGACTTACTGGCCAGACAAAAAAGTCCATAGGTCAGGTTAGTGTAGGTATGTCATGTAGGTCAGTGTACATAAAAAAAAAAAAAAATCAAACAGTGTTGTTGCACTCCCACAATAAATAGCATATAAACCTGGATAACTTAATGACAATAAAAAATATATAAATATATAAAGTGCTGTTGTGCTATAAACAAGTGAAAAAGAATGATATAATACTCACTTGACCACTGATTTGTGAGTATTATATCACTCTTTTTCACTTGTTTATAGCACAACAGCACTTATTTATATATTTATATATTTCTTGTTGTCATTAATTTATCTGGGTTTATATGCTATTTATTAGGGGAGCGCAACACCAGTGTTTTTATTTTTTATTTTTTTTGTACACTGACGGTAGTGACCTGACCTATGTACACCGACGGTAGTGACCTGACCTACCTACACACACATTACACTGTCTCTTGACCTACCTCAGCGGTGTCACAGCAGTCAGTCATTGCGGCATCAGAGGAGGAGCCCGAGCCGAGGAGGGTAGAAGAGCCTGGGAGAGCTGAGGAGAGCTGCCTGCCCGAGTGGCGAGTCATGTGTATTTGTAATTCCTGCCTTCTGGAGCCTGCAGCGCCTGTGATGGACATTACACGTCCCTCTGCGCGGTATTGGTCCAGTGGGACGTCCATCACAGGCTCCAGAAGGCGGGACCTGCTGCTATGGCACTCGGCCACACTTGGCAGGAATCGGCTCGGATTCCTAGTTAAGGGGAATGTTTCATTACAGGATTTAATTGTAGAGCCTGTTCTTGCGGTGAAGCTAGAAGACCCCCTGATATCTCCATTGAGAGGACCTTGTTGTCACTACTGTCACATACAGTAGGTGACTGGGATATTGTGTCAATCTCGCTCCCTTTCTCGGCGAGATTGAGCACTTGCGAGCTCCATCGCGAGAGCCAGCGCCGAGCTGGCTTGCCGCGATGGAGAGCGAGCGCGTCATAGAAGCGACGGGGATCCGACGCGGATTCCCGCCAATTCTACACGTGGGCGGAGTTATGAATCCTGAAGGAGAAATTCCCGCCGGATTTAAAAAAAAATCCGGCATGGGTTCCCCCCTCAGGAGCATAACGGGCCCTTAGGTCTGTTATGGGTTGCAAGGAGACCCCCCCTACGCCGAAAAAACGGCGTGGGGGTCCCCCCACAATCCATACCAGACCCGTATCCAAAGCACGCCGGCCGGCCGGTCAGGAAGGGAGTGGGGGCGAGCGAGCGCCCCCCCCCCCCTCCTGAGCCGTACCGGGCAGCATGCCCTCAACATGGGGGGGTCAGGTGCTCTGGGGTAGGGGGCGCACTGGGGCCCCCCACCCCAGAGCACCCTGTCCCCATGTTGATGAGGACAGGGCCCCTTCCCGACAACCCTGGCCGTTGGTTGTCGGGGTATGCGGGCGGGAGGCTTATCGGAATCTGGAAGCCCCCTTTAATAAGGGGGCCCCCAGATACCGGCCCCCCCACCCTAAGTGAATGAGTATGGGGTACATTGTACCCCTACCCATTCACCTGCAAAACAAAAGTTTAAACACAAATAAACCACACAGTGTATTGAAATATTTTATTAGTTGGCCGCCGGGGGGGGGTGTGTATGATCGCTTTTAGAAAAGCGCCCCCCTCCGGCGGGCTTCTGTGGGGGGTGGGTGCCGCCGTCTGGTTCTTTTCCGCCGCCGGGGGGGGCGCTTTGATAAAAGCGCCCACCACCCGGCGGGCTTCTTTCGACGTCTTCGGCGGCGGGGGGGTCTTCTCCCACTCTCCGGGGTCTTCTCCCGCTCTCCGGGGGTCTTCTCCGCTCTCCGGGGGTCTTCTCCCACTCACCGGGGGTCTTCTCCGCTCTCCGGGGGTCTTCTTCTTCTTCAGGACTCGCCGCCGCTATCTTCGTGTGTTAGCTCAATTACTAGCGGCGGCGGTCCCCTCTTCTGCGACGTCGGCGTCTTCTTCTTCTTCTTCTGCTCTCCAGATGTTGATGCGACGCTTCCTCCCGCTGTTATGCCCGGCGCGCGGCTCGCAGCGAAATATATAGGCCTGTCTTGTGACGTCGCAGTCCCATCATGCTCCGGTAGGTAGCACGTGGTACCTACCGGAGCATGATGGGACTGCGACGTCACAAGACAGGCCTATATATTTCGCTGCGAGCCGCGCGCCCGGCATAACAGCGGGAGGAAGCGTCGCATCAACATCTGGAGAGCAGAAGAAGAAGACGCCGACGTCGCAGAAGAGGGGACCGCCGCCGCTAGTAATTGAGCTAACACACGAAGATAGCGGCGGCGAGTCCTGAAGAAGAAGAAGACCCCCGGAGAGCGGAGAAGACCCCCGGTGAGTGGGAGAAGACCCCCGGAGAGCGGAGAAGACCCCCGGAGAGCGGGAGAAGACCCCGGAGAGTGGGAGAAGACCCCCCCCGCCGCCAAAGACGTCGAAAGAAGCCCGCCGGGTGGTGGGCGCTTTTATCAAAGCGCCCCCCCCGGCGGCGGAAAAGAACCAGACGGCGGCACCCACCCCCCACAGAAGCCCGCCGGAGGGGGGCGCTTTTCTAAAAGCGATCATACACACCCCCCCCGGCGGCCAACTAATAAAATATTTCAATACACTGTGTGGTTTATTTGTGTTTAAACTTTTGTTTTGCAGGTGAATGGGTAGGGGTACAATGTACCCCATACTCATTCACTTAGGGTGGGGGGGCCGGTATCTGGGGGCCCCCTTATTAAAGGGGGCTTCCAGATTCCGATAAGCCTCCCGCCCGCATACCCCGACAACCAACGGCCAGGGTTGTCGGGAAGGGGCCCTGTCCTCATCAACATGGGGACAGGGTGCTCTGGGGTGGGGGGCCGCAGTGCGCCCCCTACCCCAGAGCACCTGACCCCCCCATGTTGAGGGCATGCTGCCCGGTACGGCTCAGGAGGGGGGGGGCGCTCGCTCGCCCCCACTCCCTTCCTGACCGGCCGGCCGGCGTGCTTTGGATACGGGTCTGGTATGGATTGTGGGGGGACCCCCACGCCGTTTTTTCGGCGTAGGGGGGGTCTCCTTGCAACCCATAACAGACCTAAGGGCCCGTTATGCTCCTGAGGGGGGAACCCATGCCGGATTTTTTTTTTAAATCCGGCGGGGATTTCTCCTTCAGGATTCATAACTCCGCCCACGTGTAGAATTGGCGGGAATCCGCGTCGGATCCCCGTCGCTTCTATGACGCGCTCGCTGGAATGTGCTTTTACTATTCCAGCGAGTGCGAGATATCGGCAGCCTGTCGCCGAGATTCAGCGCGATGCTGGCGTGCTAAAAACACAATCTCGGCGGCAGGCACTGTAAGGGGCTTGTCAGTACATACATATATGCATGGTTAGGACACATGTTAATACATAAACACCTATTACATAATAAATAATCCCTACACACACCAGAAGTGGAAGAAGTAGCCATAGAGCCCCTTCCAGCCTTACAAACGTGGCCTGGGCATCCAAGTGGTCATGGAAGGATTAAATAAAAGAGGAATATACCAGTTTTTTATTGGGTGTTTTTATCAAAGTATAATTATGGATCTATACACATTTTTTCCTTTTCCAACTATATATACTCTGAATAAACCAAGAGTCTTTTGGTAAAATCAATTGGCCAAAAGTGAAGATCTAGTGATCCTCTCGCCCATTCGCTGACACACTTTTGACCAAGAGATTCCAAGCCTGCCCACCACGGCAAGGTAGACTCTTCTAGGGCAGGACCTACACTAACTACACTAAGCTATTCTACTGGATGCTAGTCATCCTTTTTCTCATGTTGGATGTATGTTCAATACCGGGCTTTTATACCACCTCCATACCGGGCCTATTCTGGCACTTCTCTCCTACATGTAAAAATCATCATTCTTTTGCTAGAAAATTACGCAGAACCCCCAAACATTATATATGTTTTTTTAGCAGACACCCTAGGGAATAAAACGACAGTCATTGCAACGTTTTATCTTGCACAGTATTTGCGCAATAATTTTTCAAACACCCTTTTTTTGGAAAAAAAATGTTATATGAATTAAAAGAATAACAAAACAGTAAAGTTGGCCCAATTTTTTTGTATTATGTGAAAGATGATGTTACACCGAGTAAATAGATACCCAATATGTCACGCTTTAATTATGCGCACACTCATGGAATGGCGCCAAACTTTGGTACTTAAAAATCTCCATAGGCAACGCTTAATTTTTTTTTACAGGTTACCAGTTTAGATTTACGGAGGAGATCTAGTGCTAAATTTGTTGCTGGCACTCTAATGCATGCGGCGATACCTCACATATGTGGTTTAAACGGCGTTTACATATGTCGGTGGGACTTACGTGTGCGTTCGCTTCTGCGCGCGAGCTACCGGGGACAGGGGCGTTTTAATTTTTTTTTTATCTTTTATTTATTTTTTTACTTATTTTTTTTTTTTTTTTTTTTTTTTACAGTTTTTTCAATTTTTTTTTACACTTTTATTCCAATTACAAGGAATGTAAACATCCCTTGTAATAGGAAATGTGTGTGACAGGTCCTCTTTATGGAGAGATGCGGGGTCAATAAGACCTCACATCTCTCCGCCAGGCTGGAAACCATGAGATCGGTGAAAAAAAATTCACCGATCTCATGAATAGTGGCTTACAGTTGCAATCGCGGCATTGTTTACTTACGGGGACCCGGGCGTGATGTCTTAACAACGCGCCCGGGTCCTCTGACGGTCATAGAGATGACTGGTGACGATCTAGTCACCAGTCATCTCTATGCTTCCTGCGACGCTTCCTGGATAATGCCTCTGGCTGCAGGCATCATTCAGATATCCACCCGCAAAGCCCAGGATATCAGGATGGGAGATCCCATCTGTGGACGTCAAATGACATTGGGCCGGTATTGAAGTGTTTAATATCTACAACTGACAGTTTGTATGGCAGAACTCACATTGGATTTGCACAGTGTTGTGAGTATGGTATGAGATCTCTATCTAGATCTTTATGCTATATCCTTTTAATCAGTGCCTCCAACCTTGCGGTAATCTGAATTTAGTTCAGACTTCTAGTGCATACCATAATCTTTCCTGGGTTCATTTATTTATGGGGTTTTCTTACCAATGTATAAATTATCTCCTTACAAATCAATAAGTAAATAATTTGACTTTATTGATAATCAAGTATAATCATACAATTTCGTACAGAACGATATTTACTGGTGATTGATCCTTTACACAGACGTTGCAGAAACAAAAGCAAAACTTCAACTTAGGGTTGGACGATGGATCATATAATAACTCAGGGGAGCCCCTGGTGTTCAGTTGGAAAAATAGATATAGTGACGTAGGCTTTAATATCAACCCGCAATATCCTGACCGCTTAAAGGAGTCAGTCTTTCAGATTTCCCCCGGCCGGAAAGAAATCCGAAATATGTCTCACCAAGCTAGCCGGATTAGTATTAAATTTGGATAAATATTTAACCAACAGAATACCTGGATTTTATGGAACGACTGGTTTTTTCCCCTGGGTCATAGGACTAAAAATTCACAGGTTGATGTGTCCTAAATCCTTAATACACCTCTTAAACAATGCACCCTAGGGCAATCAGTAAAACATTAATGCATAACCCCTCAAATAAATTTCTACAAGTTTGAAAAGAAAATAAGGTATCATCTGGGAGATATGTATCTTACCGAGTTCCAAGGGGAAGATTACGTCCACAAGTTTAGCCCAGTGGGGTTGGCCCAAGATCAGCAGACTTCCTGGAAGGTAGGGGTGCCTCTGGTGTATTGGTCTGTGATCATGGGCTATGTGCCTCTCCCCCCTTTATTTCATGGGGAACAATAGGTTCATAAAAATTGTTCTGAGTTCCTCCCATGGGTTGTAACTTTTCTTTCTATTGGCCGGGAATTATTTTACGATAGGCCAGGTATCAGCCACTAGGTGGCATCAGAGGCTTACAAATGTTTTTCTAGATTTATTGTGTCTTTATTTTATTTTATTTTTACTTTATGTTTATCATTATTTATTTTTTTATATATATACCTATACCTGGGCACGTGAATATGTGTCTACCCTGCTACTTAATAACTGATACAAAATACAATCCTTGTATGTGGATTTGATTTGTTAGAATTATACAAAAATTGCCTGTCTAGTTAATGCATGAGACATTTTGACAGTTTCTGTATCTGTTCAGCCTTGATTTTTAGGCTGGGAGCTATAGGCCTTCAGCTGTTCAAACAGATCCCTCTTATCAAGCTGTTTGGGCAATTTAGCCTTGGTCTTATTCATCCGTTTGATTGTTCAGCTTTTGGGTATCGTATACCTTACAATATTGTTCATTGTCTGACAGACATCTTGGGTCAATACTGATGATTGCTTAGGGATTGACCGTACAATGGGTTTCGTGGACCATTCTCTCTGTTGGATGTCTTGTAACGCATGCGAGACTATTTCCATGAGCGATCTTATGTGGCAATGATTTGTTTCTTGGTTCAGATAAAACTTGGATACTTTGTCCCTTGTGAAAATTATATTTTTAGGTACCCCGTTATGACAAAATCCCCCTTTTGAATCCCGGGCATGTCCTGGAGACATGTCGGAGATTCACCTCACAACATGGCGGGGTTTCGGTGTTGGTTATGGGATGTTGCACGTTACAGTGGTTGGCATCCCCCGCTGATGAGCCTCAGGATCGTTGGTAACTGCCCGTGGGTTTCTCGGGATACTTTTGCCAGGTGGATGGTTAGAATCACTAACCATAGTATGAGCAAACCGATACAGATTAGAATCATTATATCTGTCACGGAGAAATATGATCTGTTTTCTAGCAGGAGGTGGTCCTTTTCGGTGTAGTCAAGGTCCTCAATTGACAAGTTGTTCTTTTTGACGGACATCCGGAGGGTGTGATTGGGTTTATGTTCCAACAGGAATTTGAGGTCCGGGTTCATTGGTATGTCCTGATGTTGGAATGCATCGACACTTTCAACTTCACCTTCCCAGACTTCGGTTCCGATCGGATATAGTGTGGTTTTCCCAATAGTGATTCTCGCGTTGGTCGGGACCTTTATAATTGAGACTGTGGCGGGCAGAGCTATGACACGGCTCATGATTTGTTTTTCATAAAAGATGCTCATGTTTTTTAGTGGGGTGCTTATTAGCCATTCGTCTTTCACAAGTATTTCCCGTACCTCTGAGGTATCCGTGGTCTTTCGCATCTGTACTTCGCATTTTTCTGAACCGTGTTTTTCATATTCCATGCCGCATAGTGCATGTGTGGTGTCATATACAAATGGGTTTCCATTACATTGATAATTAATATCCTTGAACCGTGTGCATTCCTTTAGGAGGGGTATAGCGTATAGATCCGGTACCCAGGGTTGGTAGGCAATCAGGTCGGGGGTCTTGATCTGTACGTGTATGTCGCCTTTCCAGGTTCCGACGTTATGGATTGTTTTCATCTGGAAAATATTTTTAGAGGAGACGAAGGGTATGGCTAATAAGAAGCATACTTCAAGATCTTCTGGGTTGATATACAGTGGCATAGCGCTTCCTGTTTCAAAGGCCATGTTGATTTGGAAGTCTTCTACTTCGCCTCCATTGACCCGTGCCAGTAAGGTCTTTATCATTTCCATAGATACAAAATAAAGGGGAATGTACCCATGGGAGAGATCATTCATTCCGTTTTGTATTTCGTTTAAATAGGCTAAGGTATGGAACAGGATCGGTTCCTGAATGAACAATAGTTCTCTCTTGAATAGTTCGTGACTCTGGTGGAGGTTTATGGACCGGGTGATCAGTTCTGAGTGCAGGTTGACGGTGACCATTGTGTCATTTATCATGGTTCGAAAATCGGTTAACTCATTTTTTTGTACTTCGAGTTCATGGTGTATGGCTCGGATATTCATTTGTAAGTTTTCAATTTCCGCTGTAAGGGTCTTTACGGAAACTGAGTTAGCGGCAGATATGGTAGTTGACACTACAGCTCCAAGAACGGTGAATACAAGTCCGGCTATCAGGATCCCCACGAACCTCTGTGGTCTCGTCTCGCGTGTTATAGCTACTGGGACAAACGGTTTGCGAGCTTGTGTTAGTATTTCGTCTGCCCGATTTCTTGCCGCTTTCAAGTGTGTGGTATACCATTCTTTGATCTCAGGGGATTGGATCCTCTGTGGGTTAAACAGCCTTTCTATAGAGGTTTTTGGATCCACACTGATGCATACTTTCTGGGTGGTGATTCTCTTGTCGGTTAAAATAAACCCGGGGGCTTCTTGGACCAGAATTCCTGAGGAAGGTCCTGGTCGGGCGATGAGGCTGGCCTGGCCTGGTATGCACATCCATAGCACAGCACCAAGGGATATCCAGATGGCGGTTCTGCAGAACGGTCTGATGATTGGGTCCTTTCCCTGATATGTCTCGATACAGTCACCTCCGATCCCAGGTTTGGATTTCGATGGGGTTGTCATTTCCTTAGCGTGGACCCTGTTGAAAGGAGAGAAATATAATTTGAGTGTCATATAGATGTACCCTACAATTTTAATGTTTATGGGATAATTCCCTTTTATTTGCCCCTATAATGTGTGCGTTGCTGGGGTCAGTCCTCCAGTACCCGTAATTGGGACTTGGGGTGGCACGCACGTAATTGATTGATGTGCACCCACCTCTCCCTGACCTCACCATTCCGTGTGATATGCAGTTTATACGCCACGGGGGAGATTTTGTCCACTATGGGGAACGGACCTCTCCAGGACGGCAGAAATTTCCGTTCCTTTACCTGGTTTCTCATGAAATTGTACAGGTATACCTTGTCCCCAATCTCATATTCTTTCTTTGTTGTCTTAAGGTCATAGTACGTTTTTGCACTTGTAGCAGCTCTTTCAATGTTCTTTTGGGCAAATGAGAATGCGTATTGTAAGTGTTTCCGCAAATCTTCAATGTATTGGTGAGTGGTGATGGCATTGATTAAGTGATGATCAGTGGTGCGGTACAGGAGGTGCTGTGGCAGAACCATTCGCCTCCCGGTCATGAGTTCGAAAGGTGATATTTTTGTGACGGTATTCGGGGTGGCCCTTAACGCCATTAGGACTAACGGAAGTTTTACGTCCCAGTCCCTGCCTGTTTCCTTAACAAATTTCTTAAGTATATTAACGATGGTCTGATTGTATCGTTCTACTCCGCCACTAGAGGCGGGCCGATAGGCGATGTGTAACTTCCTTTTTACGCCCAATATCTTCCATAGTTTGGTCATTACCTCGCTAGTGAAATGTGTCCCCCTATCAGATTCTAACCTCTGTGGAAGGCCAAAGCGTGAAAATATGTGATTTATCAAAAGGGCGGCGCATGTGTCAGAGTTGTTGTTTGGTGCGGGGATGCATTCGACATATTTGGTGAATAGACATGTTACGGTTAGCATATATCGATTTCCCCGTGAAGATTTAATTACAGGCCCGATGAAGTCCATTTGGAGGTCCGACCAAGGCATGCATATCCCCCTTTTCTGGAGTGGTGCCCTGTGGGCGGGTGAAGTCGGTTGGAATTGAGGGCATATTAGGCACCCTTGACAGTACTCCTTCACATCGCGCAGCATGTGAGGCCAATAGGCATAATCCCGGAGTATCTCATAGGTGATTTGTTCTCCGCGGTGTCCAGACGTGGGGGCGTCATGGGCATGCTGTAACATTAAACCGCGGAATTTGAGGGGGACTAGCCATTGTTGGATACCCCCTTTGGAGGTGCGGATCAATAATCCCTGATGTAACCTGAACTGGGATTTGGATTTCACTAAGATACGTAAGTCTTCCTCACCAGTATACCTTTCTTGACTAAGGGGATTCTGGTTTGGGCACTCCAAGTGTTTATAAAACAAACCAATTATTGGGTCTTCTTTTTGTGCAGTGATTAAATCTTCACTGGGGTTATCATGGCACCATTGCAATATGTTTGCACCCTCCGTCATCCTAGTTTGCTGTCTGGTTACAGCCTCTGACTGTACTGACCCTAAGAGATGATTTATATCTAGCAGCTCACCTGTTAGGGCCCCTTCTTTGGCGAGAGCATCCGCCTGGTCATTTCCATCCTTCTCTTCACCCATGACTTTGGAGTGGCCTTTGGTTTTCTTAAAATATAGAGTGATCTCATGTTCCCTTACCAATTGGTCAATTTGACAAAATAACTTGCCATGTTTTACGGGTTTATGGTTGCTTTTTACCATGTCGTTCCGTTTCCATCGGGTGAGATACTCAACAAAACTGTTCCTGACGTAATTTGAATCGGTTATGATGGCAAATTCTCTAAGGCCGTAATCTATGGCCATCTCAACGGCTCTCAGGATTGCAGCAAGTTCAGCAACTTGGCTGCTTTTTGGCCCCAGTTTGTATCCCACCGAAGTCGGGGCTACACCTTGGGTCCAAATAACCCCGATGCCAGACACTAGTTGAAGCTGGTCCTTGTCCTTGTGGTGGTAAGAACAGCCATCTACAAAAACACATGGCAATTGTTTACAGTATTCATCATCATAAACCTTATATGGAGACAACATTTGCTCTTTTAAGAAGTCAGAGTCTGGGTCACCTACGCAGGGATCAGGGGTGGAGCAATCGTGCAGTTCAGCAAGGCCCTGGGCCACTGGACTTTTCTTGTTTTGTTTATATCGAATTTCTAGGGGCCATCCTTGCAAGGACAGAGTCCAGGCAGTGATGCGGCTATTCGATACATTCCCATCCCTGATACGTTCACTCTGCAAATACTGTAAAGGCTGGTGGGCGGTCTCAACAATAATTCTTTCACCCTGAATATAACTGCGGAAATTCTGTAATGCCCAGACAGTGGACAATAGAGCTTTTTCGCAGTCCGAGAATTTAATCTCGACTGGGGACAAAGTTTTGCTGGCGTAAGCGATAATCTTATTGACATTTTCTTGTTTTTGATAAAGAACAGAACTCATACTTACCTGTGTGTACCCAGTCTCAAGAAAAAAAGGTTTACCTCCCTCAGGGTACGCTAGGCATGGAGCTTGGGTAAGTCGTAGTTTTAGTTCCTTCATAGCGTCGGCTTGTTCCTGGCCCCACAACCACTCAGTGTCTTTCTTCAGTAGATGGAGTAGTGGTTTGCTGATCTCAGCGTAATTGTCGATGAACTTACGTGAATAATTCACCATTCCTAGAAACGATCTCAATTCTTTAAGATTAGTAGGGACCTTACAATTAAAGACTGCTTCAACCTTCTTCTTTTGGGGGTTTAACCCTTCTGAGGTGACTTCATGGCCTAAGAAGTTTACCCGTGTGCGGCACCACTGTGCTTTCTGAAGTGATAGTTTCACTCCAGCGGTCCTTAGCTGGCCTAAAATGTGTCGGAGCTCTGTGATGTGTTTGGTCATGTCAGTACTTTTGACGAGGACGTCATCGACATATGCTAATGTTCCTCGCTCTAAGGCATCTGGCATGGCCTTGTGCATGAACACTGCAAATTCGTGGCCTGAATTGATATAGCCGAAAGGCATACGTACCCAGCAGTATTGTTGGTTTCCAAAGCTGAATGCTAGTTTATATTGGTCTTCTTCGCTAACTTTTATGGTCCAGTATCCCTGGGCACAATCGAGGGCCGAGAAGACCTGAGATCCCTGAAGTTGGGCCAGGCATTGGTCTATGTAGGGTACGGGCCATCCTGACATGTAGACACGCTTATTTAGCTGACGGAGATCGGCGCATAAGCGCCACTGTCCGTTGGGTTTTAAGATTCCCAAAATGGGGTGGTTGTAGGAACTGTGGATGGGCCTAATTATGCCCCGTTCTAGTAATTTCCGAATGATCTCAGAGAGGGACTCATAGGATGCTAACGGCAGTCTATACTGTTTTACAAATACCGGTGGGGCCTGAGGGTCTGTTTGGATTTTGGCTATGTGGAGATCAGTATTCCCACAATCGTAGGAATCCTGAGCAAAGATTTCCTGGAATTCGAAAAGAAGTTCACGGAGCAGTTGTCGCTCCAGATCATTGGTGCAGGCATTGGCTAGAGCTATGATCCCCTCGACTATTTCCTTGAATCCCGGAAAGCTTTCCGGTTTTCCTATCTCGTAGGCCTCTTCAAGTCTGGTGGTCAGGTCACTGAGTGTGCCCGGTTTATTTCTCTCCCAATCAGGTTCTTCGGGGTACTCTTGTTCTTTGATTGGCTGTTCAAAGACGAGAGATGTTTCCTCAATTCTACAGGTGCCATCTTTAGAGTCAAAGGGGTAAATAGATTCTATGGTGAATATGCCTTCGGGTGTGGAATTGAAGGATTGTTCAATCAACTTCTCCTCCGATAAGTATTCGTCTGGTAGGAGCCCAATTACCTGGTTGGTAACCCCAAACGTGTGATACCCCATCTCTACGGCAAGGCCGATAAGGGTGCCCTTGGGTAGCTTAAGATCCTGATTTGAGAGGTTGTGTATGTAAATAGACATCGTGGACTGATGTGTATTGATCAAAGGCGCGTGGGTAATTCTTATTCCCTCCTCTTGTATTCTTTGGGACAGGCATACTACTGCATCTGATCCCTTCAGTCTTTGTCCCTTTTTGATACTGATGGGTAGTAGGGAATTTTTTATGTCCCTAGGGATGAGAACTTCATGAGCTACCTGAACCTCAACAGCATAAGGCATCTGTTGCTGGGACTTCAGGGCTGAAGTCATATCCTGGTATCTCTCAGGGTCCCCCTTTAGTCGACTCCATAAACACTCGTTTATCAGGTCAATTTGCGTGGCAAACCGATGTAGTACATCGTTGCCAAGGTAAATTTGGGTTTGTGGGTTATTCAGCACTATGAACACGTGGGTGGTTGTTTTATGACCTATGGTAATGTTCAAGAGGCATTTTGCCACTGAATTATGGTCCTCAGAGTCATCAAAAGTATTTGTCATCCAATGTCTCTGAGGAGTGGAGAAACGGATCATTTCTCCTTCAGTAAGGTGGGCGACAAGGCCGAGGCTTACAAAGCTATGTTCTTGTTTTAGATCAATTTTTGCGTATTTAGTCCCATTAAGACCATTTATCTGGATAGGGATAAAGAGGTTATTGTTAACCTTTTCTATCTCTACCAGGAACTGGGCGTGATTTCCCCCTTTCCTGGTTTTGTCTTTTTGGTGGAAGGATATGATTAGCACGTTATCCTGTAGGGAGATCTCTTTTATTTTATCTCGGGGGATTTTAAAAGTATGTTCCTCACTTCCTATTTCAAGGCCAGGGTTGTCAGGTTGGATGACTGTGACATCAGGGAACTGGCTATTCCTGAAGTGAATCTCTAGGGAACCCGGCCTTTCTTCCACCAGGTGACAGTGTCGCCGGGAGTGGGGAGTTTGAAGTCTTTCATATTTGATTGGGGATTTGACCTGCGACCACATCACTTGATTCACGCAGTCAACTATGGTGTTGAGCCTCTTAAGGAGGTCCATGCCTATGATCATGTGATGGTGTGGGAGATCAGCGATGATAACAGGGTGTCTGATTTCCTTATTTCCTAACTTGAGCTTAAGCCAGGCGGTACCCATAACTTGTAGTGGCTCGCCCCCCACCCCGATTAGTGAGCAGTCAAGGCTCCTAAGCCTTGGTTTGCTGGGCATTGCTTTTATTATTTCATTAAATTGTCTCTGTGATAGGATGGTGGCCTGGGATCCTGTGTCAATTAACCCTGCAATGTGGTGATCGTTTGCCTCATGTATTTTTACGTCTGTGAAATACCTTCCATCAGATTCAGTCAACTTGCACATGTAATTAGCGTGGTTGAGAATCTGTGGGATTTCCAACAATTTACCTTTGGCCTTTGTCTCACCACCCGTCACGGCTTCTTTGCACTCACGATTCCTGCGGGGTGACCTGCGGGGCTTACTTGAGACGGATGCACACGGAATTTGAGGTATCTCGTCAGATTGGTTATTTACAACGGCTCTCAGGGGATCGGCTATATCAGAAGGTTTGGATGGGTGTTGACGAATAGGAACATAATTAATAACCCCACCCCGATTTCCCCTTATTAGGGGTCCGTCAGGGGTGTGTTGCGCATCTTCAATCATAGCGCCCAGGTTTTTATTTTTATCTTGCAGGGTTTTTAAGCCTTCTGTGATCCTGCGTGGATCACAGGCGTGGCCCCTAAAAAAGACGGGTTGGTAGACTGGGAATTCATCAGGTGCGTCACTTGTTCGCACATTTGATTAATTTGCGCCTCTACCTGCCTGATTCGTTGGCCCATCATTTCCTGGTGATTTGCCCTTTTCTGCCTGTACCGGTGGTGTTCTGGACGGGACTGTACGGATGCATCAGATTCATCCTCACTTATCAGTCCCTGGTGTTGTGGCCTTTCTCTCTGGGTTTCCTGTGGTTTCCTTTGATTGGAGGGAATTTGAGGAACTTCCCCCGCCCTGGGGTGATTGACCTGTTCCTGATTGGGATGTGCCCTGTGATCGTCAGGGTTCTCATTAGACTCTGGATCTCTTATAAAGTTGGGGTCCCTGTAGTACCCCGAGTGACTGTGGAAGTTAGCATTCCTGTTAAAACGTGAGTACCCTTGAGGGTTGTGGTCTCTGTTAAAATGTGGGTTTCTGCCACCATTGGGGTTCCTGTGATAGTGGTATTGCCTATTTGATTGTTGGTGCCTGTGGTGCCCCCTCTGGTTGTTTCTGTACCTGGGGCCCCTTTCAGCTTCACTACCGTAACTTGGTAACCTCTGTCTATCTCCCATCATTTGCTGGGGTCGAGGTGTAACCTCAGGGTTCCCTGAGGGTTTACCATCTCGGACTACCTCAGCATATGATTTCCGTTCTGTTTGTAGATCAAGGGATTGGGGAACCATGGTGGTGGCCGCTACCGTTTTGAGTAGGGGTTTGGTTTCTCTTTTTATCCCCACGTCGCAAGATTGTTGGATCGCGTATAAATAATCACTCTCTCTGACTAGCCAGTCCAGGGAGCATCCCTTTTTGAATTCCCTTGCCAGCCCTAATTTTATGTAAGCAGGTAATGCTTCGTAAAATAGGGTCTGGAATTCTGGCTGGTCCGGATCAGGATCCTTTTCAGCCAAAAAGTAAGCGTTTTTCAATGTTGCCAGGAATTCCGTGGGGCATTGATTGTGACCACATTTTAAATTGTAGGCTGCTGCTTTTGCAGCGGTGACAGTTTTGTAAGGTCCAAACTCCATTTGGCACCTGTGTTTAATCTCCCTCCATGACTGGCCATACAGGGCCTGTAATGAATCAAAGAATTGTCTGTACTTTTCTTCAAATATCCATGGTAGTAGCTCAATTTTGGTGCGATCGTCTCGAATGTCTAGTATTTTTAAGGTACGTTCGTAAGTTCCTAAGTGGTCAGTGATGGTTGGGGATCCTTTCTTGGCGAAAATTGGAATCGTTTCTTTTAAGAATTTTATTACTTTGGGGGTGTCATGTCTTTTTGCCGGGATCCTATGTTTTTTTTTTTTTTTGTATGAAACCCTCTCTATTTCCTCATCTGTGTACTCTGTGCACTCTGAGGATGGGGAATATCTTTGGAGCCTAGGGGGTGACCTGTATTCTGACTGTATTTCATCGTGACTTACCTGTGTCCCTTGGACACATGGATATTTCCGTCTTTCCGTCTCTCGTTCCTCTATGCGATCATGGCTCATGGGCTCGTAGTCTACCAGGGATTTTAACCTTTTTATCTGTCCCTCCATTAATCTCCGCTCGTGTTTGAGTCTCTCAATCTCCATTTTATATTCTTTATCTCTAGTGGAGGAGTTTGCTTCAGTATGGCCTTTTATTTCTTGTTGGTAATGTTCTATTTTTTTTCTATTCTTTTGATCTTCCTCTCGCATTTTTTTTAGTGCGTGATCTAGCTCTTCTCTGTCTACTTCATCCTGTCTAAGTTTACTTTTAAGCTGTTCGTTTTCGGTTAACAAGGATTCTCTATCTTCTTTAATTTGATTTAAGGCGGTACGGGTTTTTAGCAATTCCTTCTTTAGGGCTGGCTGTTGTTTGGACATTTCATCACACCACATCAATATGAGCGGCAGGAAATCTAAGAGGAGCCGATCGCGCTTTTTTGGGTCGTCTGTGTCACAAAAAGCGTTCATTAGTTGGAGGGCCCCACCATCTTTAGTGAACACATTATCACCTGCCCTTAGGACCTGTTCTTTTAACTCTTTGATATACTCTTCCATATTTTCCCCTCGGTTTGATCTTGTGAAAATGTATTCAATTACGAAGCTGGGAAAGAACATCTTAAATTCTCCCTGGCTGTTTCTAGAGGAACATAGTTCCTCATTGCTATCAGCCATGTCGGCGTACAACCGCTATATATTTTTTTTTTTTACAATGTATATGCAAACACAATCACCAGTACGTTCTGTAATGTGGTAAGATTCCCTCTAACAAAATATCTCAGCAAGTGCCTCCAATATGTTGTGAGTATGGTATGAGATCTCTATCTAGATCTTTATGCTATATCCTTTTAATCAGTGCCTCCAACCTTGCGGTAATCTGAATTTAGTTCAGACTTCTAGTGCATACCATAATCTTTCCTGGGTTCATTTATTTATGGGGTTTTCTTACCAATGTATAAATTATCTCCTTACAAATCAATAAGTAAATAATTTGACTTTATTGATAATCAAGTATAATCATACAATTTCGTACAGAACGATATTTACTGGTGATTGATCCTTTACACAGACGTTGCAGAAACAAAAGCAAAACTTCAACTTAGGGTTGGACGATGGATCATATAATAACTCAGGGGAGCCCCTGGTGTTCAGTTGGAAAAATAGATATAGTGACGTAGGCTTTAATATCAACCCGCAATATCCTGACCGCTTAAAGGAGTCAGTCTTTCAGATTTCCCCCGGCCGGAAAGAAATCCGAAATATGTCTCACCAAGCTAGCCGGATTAGTATTAAATTTGGATAAATATTTAACCAACAGAATACCTGGATTTTATGGAACGACTGGTTTTTTCCCCTGGGTCATAGGACTAAAAATTCACAGGTTGATGTGTCCTAAATCCTTAATACACCTCTTAAACAATGCACCCTAGGGCAATCAGTAAAACATTAATGCATAACCCCTCAAATAAATTTCTACAAGTTTGAAAAGAAAATAAGGTATCATCTGGGAGATATGTATCTTACCGAGTTCCAAGGGGAAGATTACGTCCACAAGTTTAGCCCAGTGGGGTTGGCCCAAGATCAGCAGACTTCCTGGAAGGTAGGGGTGCCTCTGGTGTATTGGTCTGTGATCATGGGCTATGTGCCTCTCCCCCCTTTATTTCATGGGGAACAATAGGTTCATAAAAATTGTTCTGAGTTCCTCCCATGGGTTGTAACTTTTCTTTCTATTGGCCGGGAATTATTTTACGATAGGCCAGGTATCAGCCACTAGGTGGCATCAGAGGCTTACAAATGTTTTTCTAGATTTATTGTGTCTTTATTTTATTTTATTTTTACTTTATGTTTATCATTATTTATTTTTTTATATATATACCTATACCTGGGCACGTGAATATGTGTCTACCCTGCTACTTAATAACTGATACAAAATACAATCCTTGTATGTGGATTTGATTTGTTAGAATTATACAAAAATTGCCTGTCTAGTTAATGCATGAGACATTTTGACAGTTTCTGTATCTGTTCAGCCTTGATTTTTAGGCTGGGAGCTATAGGCCTTCAGCTGTTCAAACAGATCCCTCTTATCAAGCTGTTTGGGCAATTTAGCCTTGGTCTTATTCATCCGTTTGATTGTTCAGCTTTTGGGTATCGTATACCTTACAATATTGTTCATTGTCTGACAGACATCTTGGGTCAATACTGATGATTGCTTAGGGATTGACCGTACAATGGGTTTCGTGGACCATTCTCTCTGTTGGATGTCTTGTAACGCATGCGAGACTATTTCCATGAGCGATCTTATGTGGCAATGATTTGTTTCTTGGTTCAGATAAAACTTGGATACTTTGTCCCTTGTGAAAATTATATTTTTAGGTACCCCGTTATGACAACAGAAAAGGTGCAGGGACTTTATTTTCCCGCAATGGAATCGGATCACAATTGGTGTTCACACCCATGTGATCCAATTCCTGTCTGCACTGGGATCTGTGAATCGATCTGGGGTTGTCATAAACATTTTATTTGTGTGGTATTTGCACCAACTTCCGGCTACAGCAGAGTCGGGCAAAAGGCGGGTTTTCCTAGCTTCCTGTCGCCCGCCCGTTGTGTGCTGGGAACTCTCGGCTCCCAGCACACAGCTGGAGCCAATCGGAGGGTGCAGCGCGACTCGCGCATGCGCCTTAGGGAACCGGGCAGTGAAGCCGGAGCGCTTCACTTCCTGGTTCCCTCACCGTGGATGGAGGGGGGAGCAGCAGAGACGAGCAAACGCTCGTCTCTCTGCTGCGGACGCCGCTGGACTCCAGGACAGGTAAGTGTCCTAATATTAAAAGTCAGCAGCTGCAGTATTTGTAGCTGCTGGCTTTCAATATTTTGTTTTAATGGGCTATCCGCTTTAAGTAGTAGATCTGTATGGATTATGTAAAATATTATATATTTATGAATGAATGAAAATTATATAGCGCGGCATATGCAAAGTAAATCGCCTCTGGGCGCTTGTTGTTCCTGTCTCCTTTGAAATCAAAAGAGATGAGTCTTGATCTTTCTCCTGAAGGCTAAGTGATTCTCCTCCAACCGAATGCTGGTTGGTAAAGCGTTCCATAGTCTGGGACCTTGGACAGCGAATCTTCTATCTCCTTTGGACTTGTAATTGGCTTTCGGTATCTGGAGTAGATTTTGATTGGTGGATCGCAGAACGCGATTGGGGTTATGGGCTTTTATTTTTTCGCAAAGATAATGGGGAGCATTCCAATGGATACATCTATGCGTTAGGCAGAGTGCTTTAAAGGTGATTCTGTCTTTTACTGGTAACCAATGAAGGGATCTCAGTGAAGGTGAGATTGATTCCCAGGGTTTTTTCCCAGTCACAAGTCTAGCGGCCGTATTTTGAACGACTTGAAGACGAGCGATTTGGTACTTGGGGAGTCCGAGGTAAAGGGCATTTGCATAGTCCAATCTTGAGTTTACAAATGGTCCCACCACGACCGCTATGTCTTCTTTGGGGATGAAAGGAGTAAGTCTGCATAGTAGGCGCAGCAGATGGTGAGATCCGCTGACTACTGACCCTATTTGTGCGACCATTGTCATGTAGAAGTCAAAGATGACCCCAAGACTTTTGACTTTGGCGCTAGGGGTGATGATTTTGCCCAGAATGGGCAGGGGTGTCCAAGTTGCTGTGGATTGATTCATACGCTTGGCGTGAAACAGAAGAAGTTCTGTTTTCGCTCCATTGAGTTTAAGATAACTCTTTGTCATCCAGTCCTCTATCAAAGAGAGGCATGTCTCTAGATTGAGGTGTGATCCTTTTTATTGCAAATGCGGAAATACAGTTGCGTGTTGTCTGCATATGAGTGATAAAGCAGTTTTTGGCTGCTGATGATTTCAAAAAGAGGGCGAAGATAGATGTTGAATAACATCGGCGACAGGGGGGATCCTTGAGGGACTCTGCATGATAATGTGTGTTTTTCAGAAGTGAAGGGTCCCAACTTCACTATTTGCGATCTGTTTTCCAAAAAAGAGGAGAACCAAGATAGATCGCCTTCTGCGACTTTGGCTACTTTAGCCAGCCGAGTCAATAAAAGCTTGTGGTCTACTGTATCGAAGGCTGTGCTTAGGTCCAGCAGAACCAAAAGACAAGATTCTCCTTCGTCTGCGGTCTCAAGAATGTCATCCCATATCTTGAGCAATGCTGTTTCTGTCCCGTGTCCGGGGCGGAATCCCGATTGAAATGGATCAAGTAGGTTGTGGGTATCTAGATGCTGTTGCAGCTGTTGTACCACTGCTTTCTCCATGACCTTGGAGAGAACGTTTAGGCCTGTTATGGGGCGCCGGTGGAGTGGGTCCTTAGGATCCAGGGTGGGTTTCTTCAAGATGGGTTGAATTATGCCTTCCTTCAACTGGGAGGGCACTATGCCCTCCCTGAAAGATTGGTTAATAAGCTGCGTGATAGGAGGTGCCAGGATGTCGGCGCATTCCTTCAGCAGTTTGGTGGGGATGATATCATTAGGCGCAGTGCTGTTACGCAAAGTACCGATGATATTTTTTGTGGTCTGAATAGAGATGGGTTCCAGCGTGAACTTACCTGGTTGTGGTGAATCACTGCAGGTGTTGTGTAAATAATTACGGGGGGGGGGGCTAGGAGGGGAATTGTTTTGGTGAATGCTTTGCCGGATTCCCTCGATTTTATTAATGAAGTGATCCGATAATTCATTGCAAAATTCTTGTGTGTCCGAATTGGGGGCTTCAAGACATCCTGGATTCATGGTCTGAGTGACCAGCTTGAAGAGTTTGCGGGGGCGGTTGAGGGCGCTGTTGATAGCCTCAGAAAAATAGTTTTTCTTGGCTTTTAAGATTTCTTTGTGGTATTTTCTTGTTATTGCCTTGTAGATGGAGAGGTTCTCATCTGAAGAGCTTCTTTTCCAGGCGGCTTCCGCCCTTCTGCACTCTTGCTTCAGTAACGCCAGCTGGTTGTTGAACCAGCTGGAGTTATTTTTTCGGATGTGGGTTTTACGTTTCGGTGCTATTAAGTCAGCTGACTGTAATAGTGCTGTGTTTATGGCATCCAGTGTTTCTTCAGCCGTTTGATGCGGCTGGATTGTTTTTATTTTTTTCGTTAACGTGGCTTTGAAGAATTCCGAGTGGAGCTTCTTCTGACATCTAGTCCAGTGTGTTCTCACTGGATTTGATGTTTTTGTTAAGGGGGGGAATTCGGAAATAATGAATTTATTTGCATGGTGATCTTTCCATGGCAACGGTTCATTTTCCAAGATTTTTATTTCCAGATCTTGTCTGAAAATAAGATCGAGCGTGTGATGTGTGAGCCCACATACTAGTTGGTGAAGCCCTAATCCTTCCAGGTGGTCAATGCAGGCATCGGCAATGGGGTCTGGCGGGGAGTTGGCCCAGAGGTTGAAGTCCCCGAGCAGCAAAAGGTGTTTGCTGTTAAAGGGGTTGTAAAGGTACAAGTTTTTTTACCTTCATGCATCCTATGCATGAAGGTAAAAAAACATCTAGCAGCACCGCCCCCCCCCGAGCCCCCGTTGTACTTACCTGACCGTTCGAATCTCCCGGGCGCGTCCACATCGTCCTCTTCGGTTCCCAGCCTGGCCGTTGATTGGCTAGGCTGGGCGGATTGATAGCAGCGCAGCCATTGGCTAGCGCTGCTGTCAATCAGGGCGGATGACGCGGCGCGCTGGGGGGCGGAGCCGAGTGATACAGTCGGCGGCTATGGCCGCCGCTGTATCACGGGAGCGCGCTCGCAAAAGTTTTCCTCCATGCGAGCGCCCTCGCATGAAGAAGGAAAGCTTTTGCGAGGAGGAGCCCAGACAGCCGCCGAGGGACCCCAGAAGACAGGTTTCCGGGCCACTCTGTGCAAAACAAACTGCACAGTGGAGGTAAGTATCACATGTTTGTTATTTTTTTTTTTTTTAATCCCTGACTTTAGTGACCCTTTAAGGGTATAGGTGGAGATAAAGTCCGTCAATGATGGGAGAAGCTGCGATTTTGGGCCGGGTGGCCTATAGCGGAGTAGAATCCGGACGGTCTCCTGGGAGTTTACTTGCAGTTGCAGAGTAAGGGTTTCCATAAATGGAAGAGGGTTTTGAAGGATTGGTTTTGTGATCGCAAGATGAGTCTTATGGATCACCGCCAGTCCTCCTCCTCTTTGCCCTATTCTGTTTTCCGTTATAATACGATAGTTTTCTGGCACCAATTCTCCTAGAATGGTGTTACAGTCGGCTGTGAGCCAGCTCTCTGTAATAAAGAGGCAGTCTAAATCATATTGTAGGATGGGGTGTTTTACTGCCGATCTTGTGTTGATCAAAGCACATGATATGTGCTTAGGCTGGGGTACACGGCTGAGATTTTTGATTTTCGATCGTTGATCGATTCTTAAAAGTCGCTCAGTTCGAAGGGCTTTTTTGGTGATGGCTGGTAGTATTGCAGCAAATCACCTCAGATCCCAAATGGTCTCTGCCGAGTATTGCAGATTAACCACGGTCGCCAACACCGGGGGGGGGGGGGGGGATTCTCAAGGATTACTGAATCCTCAGATCCTAGCTTGGTCCAGAGGAAGGCAAAAAAAAACCTGGCCGTGCTAGGCCAATATGCTACGGCAGGGAAAAAAAAATCCTTCCTGACCCCTAAAAAGGCGATCGGGGGAGCCCTGGATCAAGTTTGATAGTGTTGAGAAAGGGGAGTTTGGGGCTGGGTGTAGCAAGGCAGCAGGATCCAGGCTGTGGGGTCCCAGATTGAATGGGTCGGAGCTGCCAGGGGGGCTGGGAGCGATGGCCGGGAGGAGCAGGGGTACTACTGGGGTAGGGGGGGCTTTCAGATCCGTTGGGGCAGTTTGCTGAGGGTTGCCAGAGGGTAAGGAGCGGTGCGCCGCTAGGCCGCGGGTGAAGCCGTGGCCTTTCCTGAATCGCGGCTGGCCGCGATTCCTTACAGGCCGGCGCGGAGGAACGAAAAAAGCACTTGAGGACGGCGAAAATTGCGGGGATAGGTGGGGGAAGACTATCCTGAGTGGTGGGTAGTAATGTGGGCATACTGGAGGGGAGATGTGGAGAGGGAGAGAGCCGAGGTGTTTTGTGGAAACTGGCGCGGCTTGTCCTGAAAAGGACGGCCGCCTACAGCTCCAGAAAAATGGCTTACCTGCCTGAGAAATCCCTCACTCAGGCTTACCTGCCTGAGATGTTGCTGGAGGAAGGAGGGGGGACCCCAGGAGGTGGAAAGAGCGGCTATCCTGGATCCTGGAGTGTTGTGGGGGACTGCCTGCCTGGCTAAACTGTCCTGTCCCTGGGGAGAGCCGACTCGTTTGAGAGCGTCCTGCTCTCACTATCCCTACGGTGAGCAGGCTAAGATGAGAGCGTCTGCTGCTAAACTGCTGGACTGGACTGGAGCTGTGAAAGGAGGAGTGTCACTTCAGGCAACCTGGCCTGTGTCATGAAAAAAAAAAATCAGGCCTTCTACATCCCCATAGCTGGCCAATCACACACCCTTTGTGTTAGATGGTCTGGGTGGGGGCCTTCACCCGAGTGATAGAGGCTGCATCAGGGTTGAAGAGACTCCCCTTTGGCGGTAATGGTCTGGAGTATATATTCTTTTTCAGGTGTTATCTACTATTAGCAGAAACAGTGGCGTCTGGGGCGCACACCCAAGAGCTAGAAGCTACATCCGGGTGAAGGGTGAAGCGACCCCTTTCGGTAAGAATTGTCTTGAAATCCTCGCCTGAGAGCTGGAGGCTACATTAGGATAAAGGGACTCCATTTCTGTGGTATTTGTCACAAAAAAGTCATCCTCCATCCCCATAGCCGGCCAATCACACACCCTTTGTGTTTGATGGTCTGGGGGCCTTCACCCGAGTGATAGAGGCTGCATCAGGGTGAAGAGACTCCCCTTTGGCGGTAATGGTCTGGTGTATATATTCTTTTTCAGGTGTTATCTACTATAAGCAGAAACAGTGGTGTCTGGGGCGCACACCCAAGAGCTAGAAGCTACATACGGGTGAAGGGTGAAGCGACCCCTTTCGGTAAGAATTGTCTTGAAATCCTCGCCTGAGAGCTGGAGGCTACATCAGGATAACGGGACTCCATTTCTGTGGTATTTGTCACAAAAAAAGTCATCCTCCATCCCCATAGCCGGCCAATCACACACCCTTTGTGTTTGATGGTCTGGGGGCCTTCACCCGAGTGATAGAGGCTGCATCAGGGTGAAGGGACTCCCCTTTGGCGGTAATGGTCTGGAGTATATATTCTTTTTCAGGTGTTATCTACTATAAGCAGAAACAGTGGCGTCTGGGGTGCACACCCAAGAGCTAGAAGCTATATCCGGGTGAAGGGTGAAGCGACCCCTTTTGGTAAGAATTGTCTTGGAGTCCTCGTCTGACAGCTGGAGGCTATGTCAGGATAAGGCCTCATTCACACGACGGAGTCCGTCTGCTCCCGCCATCTCAGTGGGAGTTCAGTCCGCAGATCTCCGCCGAGCCGATGGATGACAAGCTCCTCTCTGCTCACTGAGTGGGGAGGGGCTTGTCGGGCACCGCTGTCTCCTATGGAGCGATCTGATGAAAATGGACAGCATGGCCTAAAAGGACTCCATTTCTGTGGTATTTGTCACAAAAAAGTCATCCTCCATCCCCATAGCCGACCAATCATACACCCTTTGTGTTAGATGGTCTGGGGGCCTTCACCCGAGTGATAGAGGCTGCATCAGGGTGAAGAGACTCCCCTTTGGCGGTAATGGTCTGGGGTATATATTCTTTTTCAGGTGTTATCTACTATAGGCAGGAACAGTGGCGTCTGGGGCGCACACCCAAGAGCTAGAAGCTACATCCGGGTGAAGGGTGAAGCGACCCCTTTCGGTAAGAATTGTCTTGAAATCCTCGCCTGAGAGCTGGAGGCTACATCAGGATAAAGGGACTCCATTTCTGTGGTATTTGTCACAAAAAAGTCATCCTCCATCCCCATAGCCGGCCAATCACACACCCTTTGTGTTTGATGGTCTGGGGGCCTTCACCCGAGTGATAGAGGCTGCATCAGGGTGAAGGGACTCCCCTTTGGCGGTAATGGTCTGGAGTATATATTCTTTTTCAGGTGTTATCTACTATAAGCAGAAACAGTGGCGTCTGGGGCGCACACCCAAGAGCTAGAAGCTACATCCGGGTGAAGGGTGAAGCGACCCCCTTTTGGTAAGAATTGTCTTGGAGTCCTCGTCTGACAGCTGGAGGCTATGTCAGGATAAGGCCTCATTCACACGACGGAGTCCGTCTGCTCCCCGCCATCTCAGTGTGGAGTTCAGTCCGCAGATCTCCGCCGAGCCGATGGATGACAAGCTCCTCTCTGCTCACTGAGTGGGGAGGGGCTTGTCGGGCACCGCTGTCTCCTATGGAGCGATCTGATGAAAACGGACAGCATGGCCTAAAAGGACTCCATTTCTGTGGTATTTGTCACAAAAAAGTCATCCTCCATCCCCATAGCCGGCCAATCATACACCCTTTGTGTTAGATGGTCTGGGGGCCTTCACCCGAGTGATAGAGGCTGCATCAGGGTGAAGAGACTCCCCTTTGGCGGTAATGGTCTGGAGTATATATTCTTTTTCAGGTGTTATCTACTATAAGCAGAAACAGTGGCGTCTGGGGCGCACACCCAAGAGCTAGAAGCTACATCTGGGTGAAGGGTGAAGCGACCCCTTTCGGTAAGAATTGTCTTGAAATCCTCGCCTGAGAGCTGGAGGCTACATCAGGATAAAGGGACTCCATTTCTGTGGTATTTGTCACAAAAAAGTCATCCTCCATCCCCATAGCCGGCCAATCACACACCCTTTGTGTTAGATGGTCTGGGGGCCTTCACCCGAGTGATAGAGGCTGCATCTGGGTGAAGGGACTCCGCTTTGGCGGTAATGGTCTGGAGTATATGTTCTTTTTTTAGGTGTTATCTACTATAAGCAGAAACAGTGGTGTCTGGGGCGCACACCCAAGAGCTAGAAGCTACATCCGGGTGAAGGGTTTAGCGACCCCTTTCGGTAAGAATTGTCTTGAAATCCTCGCCTGAGAGCTGGAGGCTACATCAGGATAAAGGGACTCCATTTCTGTGGTATTTGTCACAAAAAAGTCATCCTCCATCCCCATAGCCGGCCAATCACACACCCTTCGTGTTTGATGGTCTGGGGGCCTTCACCCGAGTAATAGAGGCTGCATCAGGGTGAAGAGACTCCCCTTTGGCGGTAATGGTCTGGAGTATATATTCTTTTTCAGGTGTTATCTACTATAGGCAGAAACAGTGGCGTCTGGGGCGCACACCCAAGAGCTAGAAGCTACATCCGGGTGAAGGGTGAAGCGACCCCTTTCGGTAAGAATTGTCTTGAAATCCTCGCCTGAGAGCTGGAGGCTACATCAGGATAAAGGGACTCCATTTCTGTGGTATTTGTCACAAAAAAGTCATCCTCCATCCCCATAGCCGGCCAATCACACACCCTTTGTGTTTGATGGTCTGGGGGCCTTCACCCGAGTGATAGAGGCTGCATCAGGGTGAAGGGGCTCCCCTTTGGCGGTAATGGTCTGGAGTATATATTCTTTTTCAGGTGTTATCTACTATAAGCAGAAACAGTGGCGTCTGGGGCGCACACCCAAGAGCTAGAAGCTACATCCGGGTGAAGGGTGAAGCGACCCCTTTTGGTAAGAATTGTCTTGGAGTCCTCGTCTGACAGCTGGAGGCTATGTCAGGATAAGGCCTCATTCACACGACGGAGTCCGTCTGCTCCCGCCATCTCAGTGGGAGTTCAGTCCGCAGATCTCCGCCGAGCCGATGGATGACAAGCTCCTCTCTGCTCACTGAGTGGGGAGGGGGCTTGTCGGGCACCCGCTGTCTCCTATGGAGCGATCTGATGAAAACGGACAGCATGGCCTAAAAGGACTCCATTTCTGTGGTATTTGTCACAAAAAAGTCATCCTCCATCCCCATAGCCGGCCAATCATACACCCTTTGTGTTAGATGGTCTGGGGGCCTTCACCCGAGTGATAGAGGCTGCATCTGGGTGAAGGGACTCCACTTTGGCGGTAATGGTCTGGAGTATATATTCTTTTTCAGGTGTTATCTACTATAAGCAGAAACAGTGGCGTCTGGGGCGCACACCCAAGAGCTAGAAGCTACATCCGGGTGAAGGGTGAAGCGACCCCTTTCGGTACGAATTGTCTTGAAATCCTCGCCTGAGAGCTGGAGGCTACATCAGGATAAAGGGACTCCATTTCTGTGGTATTTGTCACAAAAAAGTCATCCTCCATCCCCATAGCCGGCCAATCACACACCCTTTGTGTTTGATGGTCTGGGGGCCTTCACCCGAGTGATAGAGGCTGCATCAGGGTGAAGAGACTCCCCTTTGGCGGTAATGGTCTGGAGTATATATTCTTTTTCAGGTGTTATCTACTATAAGCAGAAACAGTGGCGTCTGGGGCGCACACCCCAAGAGCTAGAAGCTACATCCGGGTGAAGGGTGAAGCGACCCCTTTCGGTAAGAATTGTCTTGAAATCCTCGCCTGAGAGCTGGAGGCTACATCAGGATAAAGGGACTCCATTTCTGTGGTATTTGTCACAAAAAAGTTATCCTCCATCCCCATAGCCGGCCAATCACACACCCTTTGTGTTTGATGATCTGGGGGCCTTCACCCGAGTGATAGAGGCTGCATCTGGGTGAAGGGACTCCACTTTGGCGGTAATGGTCTGGAGTATATATTCTTTTTCAGGTGTTATCTACTATAAGCAGAAACAGTGGCGTCTGGGGCGCACACCCAAGAGCTAGAAGCCACATCCGGGTGAAGGGTGAAGCGACCCCTTTCGGTAAGAATTGTCTTGAAATCCTCGCCTGAGAGCTGGAGGCTACATCAGGATAACGGGACTCCATTTCTGTGGTATTTGTCACAAAAAAGTCATCCTCCATCCCCATAGCCGGCCAATCACACACCCTTTGTGTTTGATGGTCTGGGGGCCTTCACCCGAGTGATAGAGGCTGCATCAGGGTGAAGAGACTCCCGTTGGCGGTAATGGTCTGGAGTATATATCTTTTTTTCAGGTGTTATCTACTATAAGCAGAAACAGTGGTGTCTGGGGCGCACACCCAAGAGCTAGAAGCTACATCCGGGTGAAGGGTGAAGCGACCCCTTTCGGTAAGAATTGTCTTGAAATCCTCGCCTGAGAGCTGGAGGCTACATCAGGATAAAGGGACTCCCATTTCTGTGGTATTTGTCACAAAAAAAGTCATCCTCCATCCCATAGCCGCCGCCAATCACACACCCTTTGTGTTTGATGGTCTGGGGGCCTTCACCCGAGTGATAGAGGCTGCATCAGGGTGAATAGACTCCCCTTTGGCGGTAATGGTCTGGAGTATATATTCTTTTTCAGGTGTCATCTACTATAAGCAGAAACAGTGGCGTCTGGGGCGCACACCCAAGAGCTAGAAGCTACATCCGGGTGAAGGGTGAAGGGACCCCTTTCGGTAAGAATTGTCTTGAAATCCTCGCCTGAGAGCTGGAGGCTACATTAGGATAAAGGGACTCCATTTCTGTGGTATTTGTCACAAAAAAGTCATCCTCCATCCCCATAGCCGGCCAATCACACACCCTTTGTGTTTGATGGTCTGGGGGCCTTCACCCGAGTGATAGAGGCTGCATCAGGGTGAATAGACTCCCCTTTGGCGGTAATGGTCTGGAGTATATATTCTTTTTCAGGTGTTATCTACTATAAGCAGAAACAGTGGCGTCTGGGGCGCACACCCAAGAGCTAGAAGCTACATCCGGGTGAAGGGTGAAGCGACCCCTTTCGGTAAGAATTGTCTTGAAATCCTCGCCTGAGAGCTGGAGGCTACATCAGGATAACGGGACTCCATTTCTGTGGTATTTGTCACAAAAAAGTCATCCTCCATCCCCATAGCCGGCCAATCACACACCCTTTGTGTTTGATGGTCTGGGGGCCTTCACCCGAGTGATAGAGGCTGCATCAGGGTGAATAGACTCCCCTTTGGCGGTAATGGTCTGGAGTATATATTCTTTTTTCAGGTGTTATCTACTATAAGCAGAAACAGTGGCGTCTGGGGCGCACACCCAAGAGCTAGAAGCTACATCCGGTGAAGGGTGAAGCGACCCCTTTCGGTAAGAATTGTCTTGAAATCCTCGCCTGAGAGCTGGAGGCTACATCAGGATAAAGGGACTCCCATTTCTGTGGTATTTTTTGTCACAAAAAAGTCATCCTCCATCCCCATAGCCGGCCAATCACACACCCTTTGTGTTGATGGTCTGGGGGCCTTCACCCCGAGTGATAGAGGCTGCATCAGGGTGAAGAGACTCCCTTTGGCGGTAATGGTCTGGAGTATATATTCTTTTTCAGGTGTTATCTACTATAGGCAGGAACAGTGGCGTCTGGGGCGCACACCCAAGAGCTAGAAGCTACATCCGGGTGAAGGGTGAAGCGACCCCTTTCGGGTAAGAATTGTCTTGAAATCCTCGCCTGAGAGCTGGAGGCTACATCAGGATAAAGGGACTCCATTTCTGTGGTATTTGTCACAAAAAAGTCATCCTCCATCCCCATAGCCGGCCAATCACACACCCTTTGTGTTAGATGGTTCTGGGGGGCCTTCACCCGAGTGATAGAGGCTGCATCAGGGTGAAGAGACTCCCCTTTGGCGGTAATGGTCTGGAGTATATATTCTTTTTCAGGTGTTATCTACTATAAGCAGAAACAGTGGCGTCTGGGGCGCACACCCAAGAGCTAGAAGCTATATCCGGGTGAAGGGTGAAGCGACCCCTTTTGGTAAGAATTGTCTTGGAGTCCTCGTCTGACAGCTGGAGGCTATGTCAGGATAAGGCCTCATTCACACGACGGAGTCCGTCTGCTCCCGCCATCTCAGTGGGAGTTCAGTCCGCAGATCTCCGCCGAGCCGATGGATGACAAGCTCCTCTCTGCTCACTGAGTGGGGAGGGGCTTGTCGGGCACCGCTGTCTCCTATGGAGCGATCTGATGAAAACGGACAGCATGGCCTAAAAGGACTCCATTTCTGTGGTATTTGTCACAAAAAAGTCATCCTCCATCCCCATAGCCGGCCAATCATACACCCTTTGTGTTAGATGGTCTGGGGGCCTTCACCCGAGTGATAGAGGCTGCATCTGGGTGAAGGGACTCCACTTTGGCGGTAATGGTCTGGAGTATATATTCTTTTTCAGGTGTTATCTACTATAAGCAGAAACAGTGGTGTCTGGGGCGCACATCCAAGAGCTAGAAGCTACATCCGGGTGAAGGGTGAAGGGACCCCTTTCAGTACGAATTGTCTTGAAATCCTTGCCTGAGAGCTGGAGGCTACATCAGGATAAAGGGACTCCATTTCTGTGGTATTTGTCACAAAAAAGTCATCCTCCATCCCCATAGCCGGCCAATCACACACCCTTTGTGTTTGATGGTCTGGGGGCCTTCACCCGAGTGATAGAGGCTGCATCAGGGTGAAGAGACTCCCCTTTGGCGGTAATGGTCTGGAGTATATATTCTTTTTCAGGTGTTATCTACTATAAGCAGAAACAGTGGCGTCTGGGGCGCACACCCAAGAGCTAGAAGCTACATCCGGGTGAAGGGTGAAGCGACCCCTTTCGGTAAGAATTGTCTTGAAATCCTCGCCTGAGAGCTGGAGGCTACATCAGGATAAAGGGACTCCATTTCTGTGGTATTTGTCACAAAAAAGTCATCCTCCATCCCCATAGCCGGCCAATCATACACCCTTTGTGTTAGATGGTCTGGGGGCCTTCACCCGAGTGATAGAGGCTGCATCTGGGTGAAGGGACTCCACTTTGGCGGTAATGGTCTGGAGTATATATTCTTTTTCAGGTGTTATCTACTATAAGCAGAAACAGTGGTGTCTGGGGCGCACATCCAAGAGCTAGAAGCTACATCCGGGTGAAGGGTGAAGGGACCCCTTTCAGTACGAATTGTCTTGAAATCCTTGCCTGAGAGCTGGAGGCTACATCAGGATAAAGGGACTCCATTTCTGTGGTATTGTCACAAAAAAGTCATCCTCCATCCCCATAGCCGGCCAATCACACACCCTTTGTGTTTGATGGTCTGGGGGCCTTCAACCGAGTGATAGAGGCTGCATCAGGTGAAGAGACTCCCCTTTGGCGGTAATGGTCTGGAGTATATATTCTTTTTCAGGTGTTATCTACTATAAGCAGAAACAGTGGCGTCTGGGGCGCACACCCAAGAGCTAGAAGCTACATCCGGGTGAAGGGTGAAGCGACCCCTTTCGGTAAGAATTGTCTTGAAATCCTCGCCTGAGAGCTGGAGGCTACATCAGGATAAAGGTACTCCATTTCTGTGGTATTTGTCACAAAAAAGTCATCCTCCATCCCCATAGCCGGCCAATCACACACCCTTTGTGTTTGATGGTCTGGGGGCCTTCACCCGAGTGATAGAGGCTGCATCAGGGTGAAGAGACTCCCCTTTGGCGGTAATGGGTCTGGAGTATATATTCTTTTTCAGGTGTTATCTACTAAAAGCAGAAACAGTGGTGTCTGGGGCGCACACCCAAGAGCTAGAAGCTACATCCGGGTGAAGGGTGAAGCGACCCCTTTCGGTAAGAATTGTCTGGAGTCCTCGTCTGACAGCTGGAGGCTATGTCAGGATAAGGCCTCATTCACACGACGACGAGTCCGTCTGCTCCCGCTGTCTCCTATGGAGCGATCTGATGAAAACGGACAGCATGGCCTAAAAGGACTCCATTTCTGTGGTATTTTTGTCACAAGTATATTTGTTTTCTAATCATTGTCTACTAGAAGCAGAAGATAGAAACAAATATACAGATCGGTATACATTACCCCATGATGTTTCCAGGGTACATAAAATATATAGGTGTTACTTTATATGTACACGAAGATGATGTTGGGATCTCCATGTTCGTCCAGCCCCAGGTTGATGGGAACACACACGATGTCCTAACGTGGAACGGGCGCTCGGCACATGGGACACGTTCGGTTTCTGTTGGAGCCACCTGCGGATACATGTAAAGTGGAAAGCATGATTACAGGGCAGTGTCATACAATCCTGTACTGCATACTCACAGAGGCAGATGGCACAGGTAGGCTGCACCACTGCCGGTGGTCCCTGTGGTGGGCGCTCCTCCGTCTCCTGAGGTAAGCCTGACGGGATTGCCTTCCCCGATGTCCACTCTTGCAGCTCGAGGCAATGGTGGTGACCTAGAGAAAAAACTATTTTTTTTAATGTTTATAATAATAACAATATATACAATAATACAATAGCAATATATTTTAAGTAAAAAAAACGCTAATAATCGCAGGAGACACCATGTGACTCGTCAGCTCCCAGTGCAGGAAAATTAAGGAAACAATTGCAGTCCGGTTTGAAGCGGTTTGCAGCCCATTGTGACATCACACACCTCATACACTGCCACTTTTCAGGCCTGGAAACTCTGGGCCAGATTCACAGAGCCCTTACTCCTGTCTAACTGGTGTTAGACTGGAGTCATTTCAAATTACGCACGTTTTTTAGCTAGTCGAAAACCTCAAACCATGAATAGACGGCTGCGGGCTCCAATTCGACTGTCTTACGTGTTCGTACGCCTTCAGATCTACGCTGCAATAAAATTGTGGCCACTGGGTGGACTTCCCGTTGTTTTTCGCCGTCGGGGTATGCTAATGAGCTTTTGCCTGCAATCCACTAAATTACGATCTTCAATCGCAATCTCTTACGGCATCTTTAGTCATCTTTTTTTTGCGTAACACTATACCAGCTTTTTGCTGCTCTAATATTAGACAGCCCATGTTAAGTATGGCCGTCGTTCCCGTGTCGAATTTCTACGTTTTCGGACGTCTTTTATTATTTTTTACGTAAGACGTCCGGGAATAGGAATGTTCGTAAACGACGCTACTCAAACAACGAATTACGTAACGACGTCACCGTAACCGAATGCACGGCGGGAAATTTCTGAACAGAGCATGCGCAGTTCGATCGCCGTGGGGACGTGCTTAATTTAAATGCTTCACGCCCCCTAATCGCGTATTTCGATTACGCGGCGAGAAATAGTACTACCCGCCGTAGTAGGGGGGCAAAATAGTAATGAATTTGGTGTAGAGCCTGGTAAAATTAGGCAGAGGTAGAGTTTTCGATTACGCAGCGCAATATTAAGTGTCTCTGAATCTGGCCCAATGACTGGAATTCCTCGGTCATGTAACAATGTAGCCAAATTTGATATCATTTCATAGATTTTACATAAACTGTAATTTGGTCATTTTAACCACTTCCATACCGGGCTCTTATACACCTTCCCCCCCAGACCAATTTTTAGCTTTCAGTGCTGTTGCACTTTCGATGACAATTGCGCAGTCATGCTACACTGTACCCCAACTAAATTTGTATCATTTAGTTCCCACAAATAGAGCTTTTTTTGGTGGTATTTTATCACCTCTGAGATTTTTATTTTCTGCAAAAAAAAAAATTACCGAAAATTTTGAAGAAAAAAAGTTTTCTTTTGTTTCTGTTATAAAACCTTGTAAATAAGTACGTTTAATCCTTCACTGATGGGTACTGATGGTACTGCACTGGCGGGCACTGATAAGGCGACACTGATGGGCACCGATGAGGTGGCACTGATGTGGTGGGATTGATGGGCACTAATATACAGCACAAATAGATGGCAGGGATGGGCACGAATGGGCACGGATAGGCGGCACAGATGGGCACTGATAGGCGGCACGGGTGGGCACTGATAGGTGCCACGGATGGGCATAGATGCCCACTGATAGGTGGCAGAAACGTATGTGTTGTACTAATGGATGCCAATCAGTGCCAAACAATGCCTGCCAATCAGTGATGCCCGTTGTGGGCACTATTTGGTATCCAGTGCGGGCACTGATTGGCATCCATTATTTCTGTCATTGTCATTCTTGGTGGTCTAGTGGTATCCCTGGTGGTCAAGTGGGGGCATTCTCGGGGGGCTGTGCTGATAATCGATCAGCACAACCCCCCCCCCCCCCCTGTCAGAGGAGCAGCCAATCGGCTCTCCTCTACTCGTGTCTGACCCAATTACCACGGCTGATCACGTGGTAAAGAGTCTCCATCAGAGGTCCACAGAGGCCTGCAGGTCCCCATAGCCCCAGATGGCAAACCCTCTTTTTTTTTTTTTTAATTCAATTTTTTTTTAGATTTTTTTCTCTCTTTTATTAACCACTTCACTTGCTTACTGGGCACATATACCCCCCTCCTGCCCGGGTAAAATTTCAGCTTCCGGTACTAGCGTCGCTTTAACTGACAATTGAGCGGTCGTGCGACATGGCTCCCAAATAAATTGACGTCCTTTTTTCCCCCACAAGTAGAGCTTTCTTTTGGTGTTATTTGATCACCTGTGCGGTTTTAAATTTTTTGCGCTATTAACAAAAAAGAGTGAAAATTTGAAAAAAAAATACAATATTTTTTACTGTTTGCTATAATAAATAGCCCAATTTTAAAAAAAAACACTCAGTTTAGGGCGATACGTATTCTTCTACATATTTTTGGTAAAAAAAAAAAAAATCGCAATAAGTGACTGGTTTGCGCAAAAGTTATAGCGCTTACAAAATAGGGGACAGAATTATTATTTTTTATTATTTTTTTTACTAGAAATGTCGGCGATCTGCGATTTTTATTGTACTATCTGCGACGTTATGGTGGCGGACACATCGGACACCTTTGACACATTTTTTGGCGCCATTCACATTTATACTGCGATCAGTGCTATAAATATGCACTAATTACTGTATAAATGTGACTGGCATTGAAGGGGGTTAACACTAGGGGTGAGGAAGGGGTTAAATTGTGTATCCTAGGTGTGTTCTAACTGTGGGGGGAGGGGGGGTGACCGATCTGTGTCTCTTTGTACAAGGGACACAGATCGGTCTCCTGCTCTCCCAGAGACAGGACGCTGTCTCTGTGTAAAACGGCAATGAGAGATGATCTATGAGATCATCTCTCATTCGTCGCACAGTTCCGCATCGCAAACGGCCACTCTGATTGGCTGTTCGCCGCGATCTGTGATTGGCTGTGTCCAAGGGACACGACAACACAGGGCTTCCCCGCATCATGCTCTGCAGCGTGCGCTGGGAACGCCCAAAGGGGCGGCCGTCAATTGACGGCATGTTGGAAATTCAGACCCGCGCTGTAGCCGTCATTCGTCTATAGCGCGGGTCTGAAGTAGTTAAAGGGGCCCAGAGGTGCGGCTATAAGTCACTAATCACTGCATTACTAAAAAAAAAAAATAATAAAAATATCACAATGTTTTTGGACGCTATAACATTTTGCGCAAACCAATCAATATTCATTTATTGGGATTTTTTTTACCACAAATCTGTAGCAGAATAAATATTGACCTAAATTGATGAAGAAATTCCTTTTTTTTTTTTTAGATGTTTTTTATAGCAGATAGTAAAATATATTGCTTTTTGTTTCAAAATTGTTGCTCTTTTTTTTTGTTTATGGTCCAAAAAATAAAAACCGCAGAAGCGATGAAATACCACCAAAGGGAAGCTCTATTTGTGGGGGGAAAATGACACCAATTATGTTTTGGGGGTACGGCATCACGCCACTGCGCAATTTCTAGTTAACCGGTTAAGACCCGGACCAAAATGCAGGTAAAAGACCTTGCCCCTTTTCGCGATTCGGCACTGCGTCGTTTTAGCTGACAATTGCGCGGTCGTGCGACGTGGCTCCCAAACAAAATTGGCGTCCTTTTTTTCCCACAAGTAGAGCTTTCTTTTGGTGGTATTTCATCGCCTCTGCGGTTTTTATTTTTTGAACCATAAACAAAAATAGAGCGACAATTTTAAAAAAAATGCAATATTTTTAACTTTTTGCTGTAATAAATATCCCCCAGAAATATATAAAAAAACATTTTTATGGGGAGCTGTGGTGGCTCAACGTGATTGGCACTGCGTTGACAAGCCATTCACCTCTGCAGCCAAGGGTTCGGATCCCGGTCTCGGCTACATGTGAATTGAGTTTGGTGGTCTCAGCCCGGCTCCCGGTGGGTGTGCTATGCAAGGTACGCCTGTGCTTAGTACGCCCCCCCCCCCAAAAAAGCCACCACACTTGCACGCACACGAAATTGGTTTAAAACACACGCACTTTGGCCATGCGGTCTCTTAAAATAAAGAGAGGCGAAGGACCTACGGGGGCTGGCTGGGTGGGCTAGGCCCCCTCCCTCCCTCATAGGGGGAGTCCCCTCTGCCCCATTGGGGTCCCGTTGGGCCCCAGTTGGGCTCCCAAGAGGAGCAGGTAGGGCGGGGTGAGTGGGAGGCCCCCCTTCACACCCGCCATTGCCACCAGGGGCATGGAGAAGGATGGCGAATGCCTCCGGGGGGAGGGTCTGCATACTCCCAACTCCTGCAGTCCGGCTCCTCTCTCTCGAGTTCATGCACAAAAAATACACTTTAACCACTTGAGGCCCGCGCTACCGTCGGATGACGGCAACAGCGCGGACCTCAATATCCAACATGCCGTCATTTGACGGCATGTCTTTCTGGCGTTCCCAGCGCGCGCTGTACAGCGCGCTGCGGGGAAGCCCTGTGTTGTCCGTGTCCCTTGGACACGGCCAATCACAGATCGCGGCAAACGGCCAATCAGAGCGGCCGTTTGCAATGCGATCTGTGGGCGAATGAGAGATGATCTCTCATAGATCATCTCTCATTGCCGGCTGACACAGAGACAATGTCCTGTCTCTGGAAGGGAGGAGCCCATCTGTGTTCCTTCCTACATACAGGGACACAGATCGGTCACCCCCCCAGTCACCCCCCCCTCCCCCTACAGTTAGAACACACCTAGCATACACATTTAACCCCTTCCTCACCCCCTAGTGTGTAACCCCTTCAATGCCAGTCACATTTAATACTGTAATTAGTGCATATTTATAGCACTGATCGCAGTATAAATTGTGAAT